>BQNB010076296.1:0-31197 GCA_026074375.1 Tanacetum coccineum | reverse complement strand
ATGAGAATGGGATTCGTTTATTGATTGACACAAAAATATTATGAGAATGACCTTTTAAAAGTAGACGAGTGACACTTAATATCTTGGCGAAATATGTCAAAAAAATTATATGTATATATATACTTTAAAAGGATAAAAAGAAAAATAAGACGAGGATGGAGACGATGTGCTCTTGGATATAAACGAAAATGATTCCATAAAGCCAAAAAGTGGGAAATGATGAGCGATACTAAAGAAGGAACTTGTTGACGAGAGCTTGATAGAAGAGATTGATATATCATTTTCACTAACAATTGATGTGCATATGATCCTATCAAGATAAAAGTGGATGATTAGGAATTCAAAGGTTTGTTTGGAGTTTTGTTGGTTGACAATGTTGTGAAACAAAGGTGGGTATGTGAAATAATACCAGGGTATGTGAGATGAGGTGGTAATTCTTTCATGGTGGAAGAGTAATGAGAGACTTAACAATGTGGTGACTCAATAACACTTGAAGATTGAATTTCTTCTTTATGTTCTTCACTTTCTAGAAAGTGGAAAGTTTTGCGAAGGAGTGACATTTGCATTTCACAAATTACTTAAATATTTCGGATGAAATAATTAAGTTTTCAAAGGATATAGGAGGAATTCTAATAGTAACAAGACTATTAAAAGAGAGAAGAAACGCTTAGAAGTGAGAAGAAACGTTAGAGATGAGGAGACTTATTAGAAGTGAAAAGGAACGTTTAGAAGTGAGAAGAAACTTTAGAAGTAGAAAGACTATTAGAAGTGAAACAACTACTAGAAGAGAGAAGAAATGTTTAGGAGTGAGAAGAATCATCTATGAATTTGAGACAAGACGTATGCGAGATGTGAAGACTAAGGTTTGTATGTGAGGAGATTTATTGTGAAGTAATGGATTGTAAGTCTATCGATTTATGTGTTTGATAATGAGATGCATTTCATTATGAAATTCACGTGACTCTTGAAAAACATAAGCAACAATGCTTATGAGTGTTGGGATATGAGGATGACCCATTGATCTATAGAGAGATATTGGGTATAGGTTTGGGTGTGGAGTAGACGTTAACTCGTAGCAGAAGAGAGGAAGTGTTAGGTTATGGAATTAAAAATATATAAATGGTATTACAAGCTGCTGCTGGCGGTCCTAGATATATCTGAGGGATGCCAGAATAGGTCTGGGGGCCGCCGGACCGCCAACAAGAGAGGAGTTAAGGACTTGACGAATTTTGTGAGAGGAGTGACATTTTAATTTGCATTTCGCCAATTAAAAATGCTTAAAATACTTCGGATGAAGTAATTAAGTTGTCACGACACAAAATAGAGAATAGACTAGAATCAAGACTAGTAGAAAATAAGAGAAATATTTACAAAATGTGTTCCATCATTCCTAGACCTAGACAAAGACAATTTAACGATTCGTGGTTGAGGGGTAAAGAAAGAATGTTGACGATGTTATCTTCAGATGCAACCTATTCGAATGGAGATGTTTCCTTTTGGACATTGTCCCGAAGGAAATGGTAACGTATCTTTGGTGTGTTTCGAACGCGAAAATAATAATAATAATAATAATAATAATAATAAAGAAAACAAACAAAGACGAAGGCGACAAGCTTGACAATGTCAAGATGGATGGTGGTCTTCTCAAGTATTGTGAATGTTCATAAAACAATCTCATGACGAGGTATAAGGTTATCTTAAAGGTGGTAGCGGAAATAGTAGAGGAAAGAGATTAGCCATCTCTATGGTTGTAGTGGCGTGGTTGAGTGAGAAGGAAGAGGTGTGATCGAAAGATAAAGAGTGTTTTCGTCAAAGATAAAGAATGTTTTCTTCGAAGAGAAAAAATGTTTTCGTCGAAGAGAAAGACTGTTTCATAGAAGAGATAGAATGTGTTCGTCGAAGAGAAAGAATGTTTCATCGAAGAGAAAGATTTCATCGAAGTGAAAGGATGTTTTCGTCGAAGAGAAAAGGAGAGCGTTTTAACTTATGTTGTTAAAAGGCTTGAATTAGGATTTTCGGATATGACCTTTAACGTTTACGATCGCAAGTTAAAGATACTTGAATATTTCGGATGAAATATTTAAGTTGTCAAACCTACTT
This sequence comes from Tanacetum coccineum, assembly GCA_026074375.1. Lineage (NCBI taxonomy): Eukaryota > Viridiplantae > Streptophyta > Magnoliopsida > Asterales > Asteraceae > Tanacetum > Tanacetum coccineum. Next base: position 29,097 of record BQNB010076296.1, on the reverse strand, counting down.
GGAGGAGCGTTAGATTTGTATCTAACCTTTTCTTTGACGAAAGAGTGGATGATTTGGAAGAAAGCAAGATAATGATCAAAGGAGTGTGTGAGTGAAGACTCTAAGAGATTTAGTACCATTTTGTGACTCTTTTAACTTTTTAGATTTGTGACACAGACACGAAGAAAAATATTCTAGTGTGAGAAAATATATACCGAGATGCATAAGATATATAGATATAAGCATGCAAGTTTATCTAAGCATGCATCAACATAATAATCAACAAGCTTAATGTGTAAGACTATATGACATTTAAGTATTAATTACCGTACATTAAACTAACATAGTATAGGTGCACAATTAACACGTAAGTCATGTGAGGACATACTACGTGCTTGCGTGATCGATTTTGGAAAGGGCTGGGTTAAGCATCTGCCATTAGCCGAATTTTCGTATAACAACAGTTATCACGCTAGCATCAAGGCCGCACCTTATGAGGCACTTTATGGCCGAAAATGTCGATCACCTGTGTGTTGGGCCGAAGTTGGAGAAGCTCAACTAACAGGTCCGGAAATGATCCAAGAAACAACAGAAAAGATCGTCCTGATCAAGCAGAGAATTCAAGCTGCCTAGGATCGACAAAAGAGCTACGCTGATTTGAAGCGAAAGCCGATGGAGTTCGAAGTTGGGGATAGGGTTATGCTCAAGGTCTCACCTTGGAAAGGGGTTGTACGATTCGGTAAGCGGGGTAAGTTGAACCCGAGATATGTCGGACCTTTCAAGGTGTTAGCCAAAGTTGGGAAAGTTGCCTACAGGCTGGAACTTCCTCAAGAGTTGAGCAGAGTTCACCATACTTTCCATGTGTCTAACCTGAAGAAATGTTACGCTGACGAACCATTAGTCATGCCGTTGGAAGGAATTCACGTTGATGATAAGCTCCAGTTTGTGGAAGAGCCCGTTGAAATTATGGAACGGGAGATCAAGCGATTAAAGCGAAGCCGGATACCATTGGTTAAGGTTCGCTGGAACTCTAGGAGAGGTCCTGAGTTCACCTGGGAACGTGAAGATTCGTTCAAACAGAAATACCCACAGCTTTTCACAAACCGGGCTTCGTCATCCACTACAAGGTCTTAAGCTTTGAGGACAAAGCTCTTTTAACGGGTGGAGACTGTAACATTTCTCAATTTCAGGTCATTTTACGACTCCTATTATTCGTCACTATTTATTTTGGTCTGATACGCGTTTACTTTTAATTTAACTTTTGAGCTAAATCGCGTAGACTAGAAATAACCATTTAATGTAAATGGTCATCCAATAAATTAAGGTTTACATCAACCAAGTAATATATAATTATTAAGAAGATAATTATGTAACTTGCGTATTTTATTTTTATTGGTCACATAAAAGGGTTACGTTTCGCAACAAAATACATTTGGACATACCTCGGAAATACCTAGACTCAAACCAATACCCACTTTTAAAACCTTAACATAAAATTAAATCAATTCTTGTGTTAAATACCCACTAGAGCCGAATTATGGGACAAGAATAACTAGAAATCCTTAAATCTTACACTAAGTACAATGTACATCCAAGTCTAATTAAGATTTGTACAACATGTCTCTAGTTAGCTAATACACATTGGTTTAGAGATCACTTTGGATCCTTCCTTCCCTACCAAAACCCACGCATACAATATATAAATACCTAGAAATCTCCTAATGATCCTAAAGTACATGTACATCTCATGGCTAATTAATGATAGTCCTAAATGTCTCCCACTAATATATTACACAATGGTTAATAACCATTTGGCTCCTCTTTCCCTTGTTTAGCCGGCTAAACACAAGACACACACACACACACATCACAAGATTTTAAGTATCTAAGCATATCTTGTACATATATCTTGTAATTAAGAATAGTACCTTGTGGTTTTAACAAAACTATGTGTGATTAACCAAAACCACAAAACCACTAGTAGATAGGGCATAGTTTGGTTGGTTTTAGGAATAGGAATATGTAACCAGACATTTTTCCTATAAATACTCATGTATACTTACCACTTTACACTCTTGAAAACTCACATACACCCTAAACACTCTCAAACAACTACACGCATATTTATTTCTTGTGTTCGAGCTTCAAACCGCAAACAAACACCTCCCTTGATCTCATTCGAACCCACAAACATTTCTAGTTGTCATACAAGTTTATAAAAAGGTTTACACGAGCTAGGGTTGGGTATTTACAAAGCTTTAAAGCTTAGGGTTTGGTTATTGATCGTGTTTTACACACATAGGTTGCCACTTTGCTCGCATACATACACGTTCAAGAAGCTAGGACCTTTGTAAGTGTCTTAGCCTACGTTCATATTCAAGTTTCATGTTTGCTTCATGTGTCTTAAGGCACGGTTATTATGTGTTAACAAGCTAAACATAGGTCGTGCCTAGCATGACACAACCCATGTCCACGTCTTACAATATACAACATATTATTAACATATGTGGTGAACCAAAAGCCATAAGGCACGTAACAAAGATCTTGTGTATAGGCATGAATGTTTAATTATGACATGCATACGTAAAATATTTAACCGAGAGGTTGGATAACTTGTTTGGAAATGGAAACACTTTCACGTCGCGTATCATAATACTTAACAACTCGTTTTGCTCAATAAAGGATGTGTACACTATAGTATATGTGAACTAGGGTTGGGGAATATGTCCGAAAAAAGTTAGCAGAATTAGGTACTGCTAGCAGGTTAGTACTGCTAGCAGAAGTTAGTACTGCCAGCAGAGTTAGTACTGCTAGCAGAGTTAGTACTGCTAGCAGAGTTAGTACTGCTAGTATATTGTTAATACTGCTAGTGTATTAATATTTCGGTTTTTTGACATCCTGAAGCTTCTTCTTGTGTCCAACACGAGCTCAAACAAACTCTAACGAATTTGTAACTCACTAATCGGTTGTATGATACGAGCTAAATTAGAAGTTAATACTGCTAGGCTTAAGAAGTTAGTACTGCTAGCAGAAGTTAGTACTGCCAGCAGAGTTAGTACTGCTAGCATAGTTTAGTACAAGCTAGCAATTAGTACTGCAGCATGATGTGTAATACGCATATATTAATTAATACTTCTTTGACACTCCTGAACTTGAGGACGTAATTTGAAACTCATAAGAACCAAAAATGTAATTTTTGTAAAATAGAGGGACTAAACGTATCAATATGGAAACTCAGGGGTGTAAACGGTAAATATTCTATTTTAAACTATAAGGACTGTTTTTGCCAATAATGAAAACCTAAGGGTATTTTATATAATTAAGTGATTTAAATAAACACTTATGGTATCGGACTAGTCGTGATATAATACGGATACTTATATAACTAAAGTCACGCGAATGATAAATAGGTGTATTTATTATTAATACTTAAACACCTTGTAAACTTAAAAGTATATAGTCGTACACCTTCCCAAGAGCAAACGAGGAAAACGAATACAATAAACGTGTACACCACCACACAAGTGATAACAGTATATATAAACTAGAAATTGTTATAGTTTATACATTGAGTCGTTAGCCTAAAACTAAGACAGGACTTGACCGTATTTACTTAGGTAATTAACGGTGTGATTCACTACCTGCTTGGATATATAATATCAATCAGAGGACTACCTTCTAAGGTGAGTTCATAGCCCCATGTTTTACTGTTATTTAAATGATTTACATCCTTGGGGTGAGAACATGCTTGTTTTACAAATTGGACGCAAGTGTACATTTTATACCATGATTACGCGTTTGCCTAAGTTACCATAACCCATTATGTCCATGATTATGAATTGTTAGTTGCATAGATGTGATTGAGAATTACATTATGTGGGCGCGAATGTTATGAATAGATCTATTTAGGATTGAACAATCCGCCGTCAGATGACTAGCATATCACTGGTGAACGAACGCAATACCATGTCGAATTTGGGATGTTTTGCGGGTGTAGCAATCATTCCGGACACTTGTTGGCAAATATATTTGCATTCCTGATATGTCGCTATTCTTTAGTGTCCATGAGCTTAGGTCAACTAATTACTTTTTATGATGTTTGCATTTGTTGCTTAATCATACACTTGGAAATCTTGCGGTCCTACCATTGATTTACATAAACCTATGAATTCACCAACTTTATGTTGGCGTTTTAAGCATGTTTTCAGGTCAATAAGGCACGAGATGCGATGATACATTGGAATTCAATAATTGAAGAGTCAATATTTAAGATTTGGGGTCTTATTACATTTTGGGGACAATTGTTATAAACCGGAATCTTTATTTATATTGTTGAACAATTTGAAGCCATGAGCTTATGTAACAAACAAGTATTTTGTTAATCCAATGTATCTTTTTCAAACAACACGTTTAGTAGTCGTTCTCATATCTTGTGCTATTGATTCGTATATGTAATGCCCTCGGATATTCAACATTCTGCTGCGTACTCAGATTTGAGGGTGTTACAGAACATGCTTGTTTACAAATGCATTTACATGATTGTTTTACAAATTGGTTTACATACTCATTTACATAGCTCGCTATGGGATACATTACTTGACTTCATTTTTGGTCACGAATGCATACTTTACTTTTGAAATGATTACGGATTAACTTAAGCGGATTGAACTGATAACAATACAGTACTGCCCGGGTGTTCTTGGAGGGGACACCGGTAACGGGAGTACATATTTTTAAATAAAGGCCCGGGTGTTCTTGGAGGGCACACCTGTGATGGGTATATATATAAGTCTACGTCACAGCTTCATGAACTGTAAATCACTTGGAGGGTGAGCGCGGATGTTATGAAATAGATCTATTCGGGTGTGATCCTCGTTCGGGTGATTAGCTATCACTGGGCAAACGGACGTTATAGCATGTTGTCTACGCGAATGTTATAAAATAGATCTATTCTGAATTGACAATCCCCGTTCGGGTGATTAGCTATCACTGGGCAAACAAACGTTATAACATGTCGGATTACGATTGGTTAGGCCTACAGGGCCCACAACACTTACATATGAACTCTTACTGTTATATTAGTGCATCGGTTTCATAAACTTAGAGTAATTGTAATCATTGTTTTATACTCACATGGATATTTACTGTGCCTTGAATAAAGTGGCAATACATACTTGAAACATTTTGGTGATATATATATAAATATCATACATGCTTTGAACAATTGCGATACAACGATCATACGTACATTTTTGTGACTATTTGGGGATTGAAATGGTCATGCATACTTTACAACTATTTGATTTCACAAAATCATACATACATTTTGGAAGGACATTTAAGGATTTTAAATGGTCATACACACTTGACAGAACCTTGGTTTCAACATTTATACTTAAACAAATCTATGAACTCACCAACTTTATGTTGACCCTTTTAAGCATGTTTTTCTCAGGTGAATTAGATGCTTGGATTATTTGATGTGCACTGGAGTCTAAATTTGACAAGATCTCATTCATGGTCTTCTACTATATACAATATCCAATCTCGTTGGTGTATTCAATTTGCACTGTGATGCAATTATGGGACAATGTTATATCATGTTTTCAAGAAATCAACGTGATACTTTCAAACACCACGTTTAGAGGTCCGTTCTCTTGTATCTAGCGCTGTGTATTATGAAGTAACGCCCCCGGACACATTTCTGCTGCGACACGCATTTTTGGGGGTGTTACAAATCTAATGAGAATATTAACTAAAATAAAAAGAATAAGAAGATATTTTGACCATTTGATTAAAAATCAAGGGCTAAAAACAAGTGGTGGCAAACTAGTAAATAAGAACCCATTTTTTGTGCTAAACAAGGGTAAATTAGTAAAACAACTCCCCTTATAACTTTCACATTAAATTCATTAATTCAATGAACAGAAGTTACAGAACTCGTTTCCCAGTTCCCACCATCATTCATGATCAATATTATTATACATATCTTTATTCGAAAGACGAAATCAACTTTTTAAGAATATCACATGCATCTATCTAATTTCAACAGTCAATACCATTTGTAAAATTTAATAAATGCATCCGTATAGGATGACTCGTGCTTCGTCTTCTTGATTATTCAGATTGGGCTTTAGTTAAAGGCATTGATTTCCACAAGATGCATGGACAAAAGAATCACCATTTTAATAATTTGATATGCATCTTTATAAAATAGGATTAAGAAAAGCTTAACAAGCATCTTTTTTTTATCAGATTGAACACGCATATTTTGTCTCTAATGGATTCAACATGCATCTTTGTTTTGGTTTTCCTTTTTTCGAACAGATTTCGTAAGCCAACATACGCATGGCTTGATTACCCTCTGTTATTTAAAACGGTGCATCTGTCCTCAATTATATATGCACCTGTTTTATTTTAAAGATGCATGGATGATCATTTAAGATTTTATAGATGCATGAATCATGATGAACTATTAATTTTATAAGATGTAGTTATGATAGATGCATAGATGACTAGTTGGATTAAATTAGATGCACGCATATTTAGATGCATAGATGACTAGTTAGATAATCAATCAATAGTTATTATTAGGTCTTAATTAGTGAATGTAGAAAACAAAACATGGCTACGTGAATAAATTAAATAGAGAATGCATCTAATGAATTCGGAGATGAGATAGAACATTGATTACAGATACATTCAAAAATTGGAGTCATGGAGTATATTTAAAAGATTTAACCGTTTATCATGGGGAGAGTTATAAATTTTGCCTTCATTATTTAGTTGTTAAGACAAAATTACCCTTATATCACATTTGAAATGATTGGTTGAGATTACTTCTTATTCTTCCTATTTTAATGTTTCTTCTTGATCCTTACTATATATATATATATATATATATATATATATATATATATATATATATATATTTATATAATATATATATTATAGATATAGTAGGGATCCAGTGAGAAGTAAATTAAAATAAGAAGTGGTGAGAAGTGACTAAAACCACACATTTGAGATGCAACGACTTTCATTAGATGCATTTCTATTCATCTAGATGCACCATATAGAGTTTCGAAAGTTAATTTGATGTGTAGATGGTGCAAATTGATTTTCATGATTTTGACACATGTAGAGGACCAAAAAATAAGAGAAATCATAAAATGCATCTAAAATACGTAAATGCATCTAATTAAAAGCTAGAAAACACATTATGATGCATTATAATGCATCTAAGATTATAGAGATGCATCTAATTTAAGTCGATGCATCTCGGATATGCGGTTATAGTTACTTCTTATCCTTCTTATTTTAAGGAAACTTTCCATTTGATCCCTAAACTCAATATACAATATATACATATATAATATATATATAGTAAATATATATATATAATATATACATATATAATACATATATATAAAATGTCTATCTATATAATATCTATATATATAAAAGTAGTGAATATATATATATATATATAATATATGTAAAATATATATATATATGGTGCGATAAATTGAAAACCATTTTAAGTGCAAAACTTTACAGAACTTTTTTGGACCAATAAAATTTAGTATTATTAATAATTTTTATTTAATTCAAAAGGGTATAATAGTAAAACATATTTTTTACTTTTCTTTTTGAATATTTTAATTAAAAATGTTTTTCAATTCTCTTAATTTTTGAAATTAAACTTTTTTATTTATTTATTTTATATTTGCTTTTTTAGCATACATGTTTTCAAAAAAAACATATATGTTTTTTAAATATTGTAATTTTACGTATGTTTTTTTGAGTACAATTGTTTAGACATCGTTTGCTTTACTTAAAAATGATATTGCACATATGTTTAATATGTACATTCTTTAATCTTTGAAATTTATAACCATACACATAACCATATAAATGTAACTTCTAAATTTATAACAAAACAAAACATAAAAAGTAAACACAAAATTTGATATACAATAAAATACAATTCAAATACAAATGTATCTTGTTAATATATGTGCATGTCATTCAAAAACATGTTTGCACTCTTCCAAGATATGTGCACTCTTCTAGAAAATACGTGCACTATTCCACTAACATACGTGCACCCTTCACTTTCTCATCAACTTTATTAAAACATGTGAGTACCATTCCAAGAACACATGTGCACGCTCTAGTCAAATGCACTAAAACATATGTGCACGCCTTGCACAAATATGTATATCTGTAATGACCACATAAACTTCATAATTAAAACACCAAAAACACAAGACCTGTCTCAAAACAAAACATTAAATAGTTAATCATATTAGCAACAAGAATTAATCAACAAAACTTTTAAAAAACAAATTCCAATTATATTAATAATTACATTTTCTACGTCGTTTAATCAAAAATAAAAAAATAGTGAAAACTATCAAAAAAAATGCATAACAACATATTTTCATTCCTTGTCGTGCTTCATCTGTATAAACCATATCACAAAATGTGTACCAAAAATTTAGTAAACAAAACCAAGGCAATGGAATAGCTTGTGGGGCACCAAATGAAAAGCTAGAATATAAATCCGATTGAAAACAATTACTCACAAAAAGGTAAAATAACCCATTTTGCTTTCACTTTCAAAGATGATAGATGCTTGAAGATCAATAAAACATCATTCATAACATTAATATTGTTTGAAACTACAAGGCATTAGCAAAATCATACCTTTAACTCCTCTAAAAAAATCCGCTAAAACGCCTCGATTCACAAGAACATACTCGCAGCGACAAAACGCAACCATCGCAACTGCACAAAATGGTAGTTTCAAAGGGAGTTTCATAGATCGAAAGTTTCGGGTGTCAGTTTTATAAATCAATTAGGCTGGGATTAATTTTGATGTGTGTAGCATAGAATTAGTTTCCTTGTATTACTTAACTCGGATTTCTATTTGTGTGGTGGTTTGAGGCGATTGAAACAAAACAAACCAGGAACAAGAGTTTTGAATCAAATATGGAGGAATCTAAAAGATGGGGGCGGCTAGGTTTTGTTGGAGATAAAAGAGGAAGATGGGTCCATCTACTTTAATATCTAAACCGTACAAATGGAGAGTAAATTAGAGAACGGGTTTTAAGGGGAATAAATAAGTAATTTCTGTAATATCATTTATGAAGTTACGAGAATACCCTTTTATCCTTAACTAATTGTGTTTTTTCTTTTTTTATTTAAAAAACTACCACATTTAATTTTAGTCATTGATCAAGTCATCCAATGGTCTAAAATAGTTCTGTAAAGTTCTACACCTAAAATGGGTTCTCAATATAACAATCCACTATAATTAAAATATATTATATTATATATATATATATATATATATATATATATATATAAGTATTTATTATCTTATATTACTTATCTGTTATATTAGCAAGGTATAAGTATATATATTATACTAAAGTATGAGTTGGAAGTATGTTATTTTTGAAGATAAGCCATCAACCATCACACCATTAAAAACGTTATGGGTGACCGTACAACGCGCATCTGACTTATATGCATCAAACCCAAAAATTGTTTTGGAAATAAATGTCTAAGTGGAACATTAATTGGACTAGGTTATGTTCGGACGTTGTTGCATTTGCTTGTGTGATATTGAGTTTGCTGCTTGAGGTGAGTACTCGTAGCTCCACTTTTTAAATCTTTTATGTTAGGGAAAATGATACTCAAATGTGTTTTGAATTGTTTTTTCTAAACTGTGTGAAATGTGGTTTTGTTTTATGTGCTTATGACTGCTATGTGAATATTATGTGGTATGATTGTTCTTGCATGCATCGAGGTGCATGGAAAGGTGTGATTAGCATCTATTTGCTATGTCTGTGAAGGGTATACCCTAAGTAAATGCTCCAGCTGATAGGCTTTAGGTGCGTATGACCTCGGGGTTGCAACCCTAAGAGCATTGGTATATGCTAGTTTGATAACTAACGGGGATGCTAGGTCATGGTACATGATTAGCGGTGATGCTAAGTTATAGGTTTTGAGTGTTTAGCATATATTCACTGTCATATTACATAATTGTCCCACTGTTGGAAATATTGGCACAACAACTAGGTTTCTCCAAACCTACGAGCTCATCAACATTATTTTTGACATTTTCGAGTATCATTTTCAGGTGAAGTTAATAATCAGTAAGGTTATGATGCGGACTAGCAGACTTTAAGAGTATCCTGTAGGGATCATGTTTCGAGAGGTCTTGCATTTGGTGTTTGTGTGAACTTAGTACTATGAGGTTTGGTTGAGACTAGTATGGACCCCTGCGTGGGCTTTTGGTTGTAATAATTGGTGAAGTGTTCTTGATTGGGACCTCACTCAAGTTTGTACTTGAGATGAAAGATCATCATGACACTTATTAATGCATTTTAGTTTTCTCAATCTTGTATTTTGTGTTATAATTGATCATTCTTCATCGCATGCCCGTGTTTCCGCCTATGTCAGAGTGTGACAGATTGGTATCAGAGCCAGGTTATAGAGAACTAGGTGGTTTGGCCTAGACTATAACCTAGGAACCTTCATATAGTTGCATAATAGGATCTATGTGTGCCTATTACTTGCCTTGCGCGTACATATCGTCTATCGTATTAGTTAAGTCAATCATTGAAATGTGTGAGCCTAATACTAGGTACCACTGAGAAAGGATACATGTATATATACGGTGGCCAACATTGTTATAAATGTATCACGACTCACACGTATTTAGTATTATCGTTCACACAAATCGGTGTTGACACCTTAGGACCGTATTATGTGTATCATAGTATATTAAGTTGTACTATATATATGGTAACCTTCCCGCCTACCTAGCATTACTTATGTCCTCCCTCGTGTAGATAATGCCACCAAGAACGATGACACGAAGTGCTGGTCGGGAAACTGCCGCACCATGAGGAGGAAGGATGGGTGGACGGACTGGTAGAGGATGTGGTAGAACTAGAGGTCGATTTGGTGATCAGGGTAATGGTAGGATTGATGGTCAAGGTGGACAAGTAGGTGGTCAAGGTAGTGAGGTGAATGATGGTGTTAACAGAGTCCCAGACTTCTCCACTATCATTGCATAACAGTTGCAGAATTTACTTCCCACTATTGTAGCCCAAGTAGGCAGCCAAGGTAGCGATCAGGGAAATGGTAGGAATCAAACGGCGATGCCATCAATGACAACAACCGGGGTGATGTTTAGGATTTCATTAAGAACAACGACCATAGAGGTTGTACCTATAAAGAGTTCTTAGCTTGTAACCCAAAAGAGTATGATGGTAAGGGAGGTGCTATAATGTATACCCATTGGATTAAGAAGATCAAGTCAGTTCAGGATATGAGTGGGTATAGGGATAATCAGAAAGTAAAGTACACTGTTGGATCATTTATTGGTAAGGCTCTTACGTGGTAGAACTCTCAAGATCTACAGCTCAAAGAGAGAGGCGTTGTAAATATTTCAGGGAAATTTTAAGACTATGGACTAGGAGGACTTTTGCCTGAGGTAAATGAAGATGCATAATTAGAAACTGAGTTATGGAATCACGCCATGGTCGGGGCTGGCCATGTTGCGTATAGAGCTTTTTAGTGATTATGACTGCAAAATTCGCTACCATCCTGGTAAGGCGAATGTAGTAGTTGATACACTAAGTAGGAAAGAGAGGGTGAAACCTAAGAGAGTTTGAGCTATGAATATGACCCTTCAGTCGAGTATCAAGGGTAAGATACTAGCTGCTCAGGAAGAGGCATCTGATGAGTCTGCAGGGTTGCAGAAAGGACTAGATGAGATGATATAACGTAGGAGCGATGAAGCCTTGTACTACCTGGATCGAATATGAGTTCCTTTGAAGGGTGATGTGAGAACCCTGATTATGGATGAGGCCAATAAGTCGAAGTACTCTATACACCCAAGAGCTAATAAGATGTATTATGACTTTAGAGATATGTATTGGTAGCTGGGAATAAAGAAGGATATAGTTGTGTATGTTAGTAGGTGTTTGACTTGTTTGAAGGTTAAGGCTGAACATCAGAGGCCATCTGGCTTAATGCAGCAACCTAAGATCCTGAATGGAAATGGGAAAGAATAGCAATGGATGTTGTTACGAAGCTATCGAGGACTAGTAGTGGACATGAAACAATCTGGGTCATTGTGGACCGGTTGACTAAGTCTGCTCATTTTCTACCTATGCGTGAGGATTATAAGATGGATATGTTAGCTAGACTATATCTGAATGAGATTGTATCTAGGCATGGATCGTGATAGTCGTTTCACGTCAAGGTTTTGGCAGTCAATGCAAAAGGCATTAGGAACTCGATTAGACATGAGTATGGCTTACCACCTTCAGACCGACGGTCAGAGTGAGCGTACAATTCAAACCTTAGAAGACATGCTTAGAGCATGCGTCCTAGACTTGGAGGGAATTTGGGATGTTCATCTTCCATTGGTTGAGTTTTCGTATAATAATAGTTATCATTCTAGTGTGAGATGTGCACCGTTTGAGGCTTTATATGGTAGAATATAACACCCCGTGTTTTAGGTCATTGTACGACATTATATATTTCACTATTTATTTTTAGTATTGTACGCGTTTGCTTTTAAATTAAAATAGTTAAGTTAAATCGCGTAAGCTAAAAATTATCGTTCAATCTAAACGAGGCATCAAACAATTAAATGTTCTTACATCAAGCAAGTTGATTAAGATAATTAAGTTTTGAGATAATTATTAACTTTTGTTCATTTTAATTTTATTGGTTACGGAATATAGTTACGTTTCGACGATAAAATATGTTTTAGGCATCTCGAACCACCAAAACTTTTCTAACCTAACAAATACCCACAATTGTACCCAATACTCAAGAAAATATACGAAAACGTTCATCATATGTAAATCAATATACTGGCCGGATTATGGATGATATCCTGAAGAAAAAAATATCTCATATTCTGGCTAAAAGTCTTGTGACCAATTTCAACCTCTTATGTTTTACCAACTATGACTAGTAACTTGGTCTTTTCATTCCTTGAATTCCTCATCTTGTCCCTAGACTTTCTAAGCAATCTTGACTAAGTCTTCATGGTATATAAGCTAGCAACCACTAAGATAAACACACACTCTTCATTTTACTTAATGAAAACAACTCATTCTCTCCCTTTTGCTCTCTCTATCCCACAGCACCAAACAAACAACCTACATAACCCATATAAAATTTATTTACCACATTTACAAGTGTTCTTACATCATACCTAAGATAACCTAAGGTGTTTAGAAGGTTTTGTTTAAGGTTTACAAGTGTTAAAGCAAGAAGGTTCAAGATTAGGGTTTTGTTGAAATTAGGGTTTTCTAAGACTTGGAAGCTAGGGTTTGTTTGCTAAACAAGGGTTTAGATCTTGTTGTTCATCACCATACTTCATATTAAGGTTACCTAAAAATCTTAATCTCTTTACTTTTGTGATTTATTCATTATATAAAGTTTGTAAGTTATGACCACTAAGGAACATAATGAGATATAGAAAATGGTTTTTATTCTTGTTTATGGTTTTAGGTAAACGTTGCTCATGTGATATAATAATGTTTATGGATCATGTTATAAAGCAAGTATATACTCTATATGAGTGTTGGTTAAGTTATATAAAGTATATATAAGTAAAAAGTGTAAAAAGTTACTTATATAAGATTATGAACAAATGAGTATGTAAACTTATAGATCTTGTGATTCTATGACAATATTTGGACAAAACATGGACTAAGGACCTTAATAATGTAAGACGTGTGACATTAAGGGTTGTAATGGACTTGTAATAAGTGTACTAAACTAGAAAGTTACAAAAATCGATTTTAAACATGTTTTCAACAAAAACCTCAAAGGGTCTGATCAAATTCGAATTTTAACTTATTTATTTTTTATTTTTATAAAATACTACATCTCATGAGGATTCCAAAAAGGTAAGAAACTCGAAAAACCGATTTATAACGAAGGAGATACGTAATTTACAAGTTACGCGATAATAAACGCGTTTATAAAAGAAATTTTATAAAAACTTTTTAAGTTTCACTTCTGATATATAAAAATGGTTATTTTTCTCATATATTACTTATTTTTAGTATTCCAAAACATTAAGAATCATAATTTTTAGATCAATAACGAAGGAGTTATGAATTTCGCAAGTTTACGATAATAAGTACTTTTATAAAAAAAAATTTTAAAAGTTACTGTTCACATCAGATATATTTATTTTGAAAACATCATTAATTAGATATAACTATTAATTACGAAGACGTGCTCGAAAGAATCACTAAAAACAAAGTTAAAACGAATCAAATACGACATTTACGAGTTTAAGATGACTAATTTTATAAAAGTATATGAACAGTAAAAAGTACTGTTCACTAGAGGACTTAAAATATGAAAATGTAATATTTTGATAACTCGTCTTAATACGAAAGCGTGGACATAAGAAACGTAAAAAACAGACTTTAAACGATAAAGTTGCGCCGTTTTTACTAAAGAGATATTTATAAACGTTTTTACTTTATAAATATGATTTCATAAACACAATTAGATGGTGATGTAGCTATATAAAATTATATATGGTATTAGTTAATCAAAGTTCTTAGTACTTATAAGACCTATGTTTAATTAGGTTGCATTCAGTCATTACCGTGACACATTTTTTGTTATTCTGTGATAATCATTAACTCGAGGTGAGTTCATAGCCCCATGTTTTACATTTATAATGATTTACAAGTTTTGGGGTGAGAAACATATGTATGTTTTACAATTGGACGCAAGTGGATATTTTACATTACGATTACGTGTTTGCTTAAGTAGCGATAACCCTCTGAGCCCATTATCATGAACTGTCAATTACTTGTTGTGAGCGCGAATGTTATAAATAGATCTATTTGGGATTGACATCCCCGTTCGGGGTGAGTCATGCTTACTATGCCGTTTTTCCAGACAACAAACGTATACCATGTCGGACATAGAATGTTGCGGGTTAGAACATCATCACGGGAAATGTTGGCAATTTATATGGCAATTCATACATGTCGAGATTTAGTGTCATGAGCTTAGGGAAACGTAATTACATTTTATGATGTTTGCATCTGTTACATTATCATGGGGAAATCTTGCGGTCCTACATTATACATTTTACAAACCTATGAATTCACCAACATTATTGTTGACATTTTAAAGCAATGTTTTTCAGGGGATCAATAAGGCACAATGTGCAAGGGATACATTGGTGGTTTTGATTTGGATGTCACATGCATTAAAGATTTGATTGCATTACTTTTGTATAATCGTTATGAACTAGAATCTTTGTATTTTGAACAAGTGAAGCTTCTGGCTTTTGTAACAAACAATTTGCTAAATCCAATGTAACGGTTTTAAACGACTTTTAAATGGTCGTTCTTATATATATCTTGTGCTATTGATCTATGAAGTATCACCCCAGACCCATATTCCGCTGCGACCCAATTTGGAGGTGTTACATAGAAAATATCATTCCCCGATCATGTGGACAGAGGTTGGAAAAGGTCAGTTGATAGGACCTGAGTTAGTGCAAGAGACCAGTGAGAAGATCTTGCAGATTAAGGATAGACTTAAGCATGCGCGAGGTCGTCAGAAAAGCTATGTCGATAAGAGGAGAAAACCCTTAGAGTTCAGTGTAGGTGAGTATGTCTTGCTTAAAGTGTCGCCTTGGAAATGTGTAGTACGCTTTGGGAAGAAGAGGAAATTAACACCTAGGTTCGTTAGACCATTTGAGATCATTGAGAGGATCGGTCCAGTGGCCTATAGGTTAGATTTACCAGAGGATTTGAACGGTGTTCATGACACGTTCCACATGTTCACACTTAGAAGGTTTGGCTGACCCAACTCTGCAAGTGCCTTTGGATGAGAATCCGAGTTGAAGCAATTTGAATTTTGTGAAAAACCTTGTAAATCTTAGAGGAGAAGAGTTTCAAGAAGCTTAAACGGAGTAAAATTGCCATCGTCAAGGTTCGGTGGAATTTGAAACGTAGACCTAAATTCACATGGGAACGTGAAGACCAGATGAGACATAAGTACCCGCAATTGTTTAGTGCTAGTAGTAGCTGAATTTTGGGGTCAAAGTTCTTTTAAGGGGGGTAGAATGTAACCCTTGCCCTTTTTTCTATGATTTGAATGTGCTAAATTAGTCCTTTCACTATTTGACTTGTAGTCAATTTGTTAAACTGTACCGTGTGACGTGGGAATTAAGGGATTGGGTATTTGTGTAATATTAATGTAGATAATCCTTTTTAGAGGGTATTATTATGTTGATTATGTTCCGGGTGGTTTGACCCGTGAATAACTTGAAATGCTGAAAACAAGTCTCGACACGTCCGATAATGTTCAAAATAATTTTTGGGAAGTTTAATGTGGAAATAAGTCGCGTAAATACTCTAGGTTATGGGAAAAGTATTTTTAAAGTGAATAAAAATGCTAAATAACTTCGGGAAATATTTTACAATAGAGGTTTTTGAGTTTTAAGTAAACCTGACACAAAAGGCGACATCCCGAGACCCTCCTAGGATCCCTAACCGGTTTCAATCCTTGTAGGAGACAAGGAGGCATTTTTTTAGCAACAATGGTCTAACCTTAGTACTATATACATTTGTCTTAACCTAGTTCACACACACTTCATTTTTTAAAATCAAAACTCTTTATCTCTTTCTCTCTTGTGTTGCGTCTGACCAACACATACACTTATAATTTTCAATCTTTGATAAAAAACATAAAGATTTGCGGAGTCGTGGGTTGATTCTAGTATTCGGGTTATTGTTTAAACTACGTTTGGGTAGTCGGTTCGCATTCGTTCTCGCTTTTCAAAACCCTCTTTGTAAGTTTTCTAAATCTTGATTTAACTTGTACTTTTGTGTGTTAAATGATGCATAGAAGCTAGTTGTACGGTATGTTTGTGAAAAATCAAAAAATGAAAAGTTTGTGAAAGGTTATAAAGGTTCGGTTGTGGGTTCGAACAAAGGAAAAAGGGAATAAGGTTTTTGTAGTTTTATTGTCGTGGTTGTGATGTTAAAAACATTTATTACTAAGTACTTATTTTGGATATTGGATTATTTGGCTTATTTTTAAGCATTTTCGAGCTTATTTTGAGCTTAATAGCTCTCGGTAATTTAAGGGTATACAAGAGAAGTGTTTTTGGTTATTTACCTCGTATGTCGTGTATTTGTAAACTATTTTGATAGCTTATGGTGATAACCGAATATATTACGTAGCGTATTAGCTTATTTAAAAGCTTATTATAGTTTTTGGGAGCTTATAGGCTCACGGCCCAATAAGCCCAATAAGTCGTGGCTTATTATGGGCTTATTGTGGTCTGGATTATTTTGTTAGCTATTGTTTTAGGCTTATATATTTACTAACGGACTTTGGTATTGGGCCTAAAATATATATTATGCATATAACTATCTTAATGGACCTTAATGGGCCTAAGCCCTATAAGCGTAAACTTAGTCGTAGTATGCAAGTTTTGGCGAACTTTTAGGAAGTGGGACATACTTATGAATTGATATTGAAAGTCGTTTTTGGAAATATGCTTTGATAAGCGTTACGAGATATGATTTTGGCGTTTCGTCGAAAAGTGGTAAATTGTGAAAAATATTTGAAATTAAGGTTTAAAACCTTGGAAAACGTTATATAGACGAACGGGTCATGTCGAAATTTCATTAAAAATCTATACTTAGAATTTTTACTCAAAACGCGATTTTCGAAAAAATAATAAAATATTATTATTTTAATAAGTCGACTAAAATACGAAAAATATATTTTTCCAAAACTTTTTTAAATTGTTTAGTATAATTAAACGCTTTCGTTCTTATAACTTAAACGATGAATTAATGGTAAATAAGAGTACCGAATGGAATTACCAAGACATATATATATTATATATAAATATAATTTATAAATATGATATTATATATATATATATATATATATATATATATATATATATAAATATATAATATAATATAATATATATATAGTATATAATATAATATATATAAATATAATCTATTATCTTATATTACTTATCTGTATATTAGCAAGGTAATAAGTATATAATTATACTAAGTATGAGTCCAGAAGTTATATAATTTATTAAAGATAAGTCATCAACCATCACACCACTAAAAACGTTAAGGGTTACTGTACAACGCGCATCTGACCTCTATGCATCAAACCCGAAAACTATTTTGGAAATAAATGTCTAAGTGGAACATTAATTGGACTAGGTCGTGTTCGGACGTCGTTGCATTTGCTTGTGTGATATTGAGTTTGCTGCTTGAGGTGATTACTCGTAGCCCCACTTTTTAAATCTTTTCCGTTGGGGGGAAATGATACTCAAATATGTTTTGAACTATTTTTTTTGAACTGTGCGAAATGTGGTTTTGTTTTATGTGCTTATGACTGCTATGTGAATATTATGTGGTATGATTGTTCTTGCATGCATTGAGGTGCATGGCAAGGTGTGATTAGCATGGATTTTCTATGTTTGTGAAGGGTCTGCCCTAAGTAAATGCCCACTGGTAGGCTTTAGGTCGTATATCCTGGGTTGTGACCCAAGGGCATTGGTATATCTTATTTGATGACTAGCGGGGATTCTAGTCCTGATACATGATTACGTATGCTAAGTCATGGGGTTTTTGAGTGTTTTGCATAAATTCGCTGTCATATTGGGCACTATTATACCCACAATTTGAAATATTGGGAACACATCTAGTATCTTTAAACTACAAGCCACCAACATTAATTGTTTGACCGTTTTTGAGTGGTACATTGTCAGTGAAGTTAATGACCAGTAAGGTTGTGATGCGGACTAGCAGACTTTAAGAGTATCCTGTAGGTATCATTTTTTTAAGAGGTCTTGCATTTGGTGTTTGTTTTAACTTAGTACTATGAGGTTTGGTTGAGACTAGTATGGACCCATGCGTGGGCTTTTGGTTGTAATAACTAGTGACTATTTGAAGTGTTCTTGATTGGGAACTCACTTAAGTCTGTACTTGAGATGAAAGATCATCATGACACTTATTAATGCATTTTAGTTTTCTCTATCTTGTATCTTGTGTTATGATTGATCAGAGCCAGGTTATAAAGAACTAGGTGGTTTGGCCTAGACTATAACCTAGGATCCTTCATATAGTTGCATAATAGGATCTATGTGTGCATATTACTTGCCTTGCACGTACGTATCGTCTATCGTCTATTGTATTAGTTAAGGCAATCATTGAAATGTGTGAGCCTAATACTGGGTACGACTAGGAAAGGATACGGGTATAAATACGATGGCCAATGTAGTTATAAACGTATCACGACTCACGCGTATTTAGTATTATCATTCACACAAATCGGTGTTGACACCTTAGGATCATATTATGTGTATCATAGTATATTAAGTTATACTATATATATGGTAACCTTCCCGCCTACCTAACGTTACCTATGTCCTCCCCCGTGTGGATAATGCCGCCAAGAATGACGACACGAAGTGCTGGCCGGGCAACTTCCGCACCACGAGGAGGAAGGACAGGTAGACGGACTGGTAAAGGAGATTGTAGAACTAGAGGTCGATCTGGTGATCAGGGTAATGGTAGGATTGATGGTCAAGTGGCCAAGTAGTTCAAGGGAAAGTGAGTGAATGATAGTGTTGATGGAGTCCCCGACTTCTCCACTAGATATTTTGGGAAAAACATTTTAGTAAACGTTAAAGATTGAGATTTTGGAATTTTGTCAAAAAGTGTCGAATTTATGAAAAGTGTTGAAAATAAGGTTTGAAACCTTGGAAAACGTTGTATGAGCGTACGAGTCATGTCGAAATTTCGTAAAAATTTTATACTTAGAAATTTTACTTAAAAACATGATTTTGAATTTTAAATAATATAATATTATTTAATTATTTTAATTATTTTAATAAATTCACTAAAAGACGAAAAATATAATTTTTCTTGAAGCTTCTCGAATATGTTTACTATGAGTAAACGTTTCATTTTCAACTCTAATATGATTATTTTCACGGTGACTAAGGTTACCGAATGGACTTACCGAGATATATTTATAATCATTAATTATAAATATTTAGGTATATTACTTATATATTTCTCTAAATAGTATAAGTATGTATTATTGAGTAATGGGATTGATATGATTGTTGGGATATGTCGTCAACCATCACACCACTAAATTGTTATGAGTAACAACGCGTCTAAACTCTATGCATCAAATATGAAGATTGTTTTGGAAATGGATGATTAAATTGGGACATTAACTGGACTAGGTCGTGTGCGGGCGTCGTTGCATTTGCTTGTGTGATTGAGATTTGGTTGCTAAAGACTTGCTTGAGGTGATTTCTTGTAGCCCCATTTTTACTGTCTTTTCCGTTGGGGGAAAATGATACTCAAATGTGTTTTGAAATATTTTTGAATTGATATGTGTGAAATGTGGTTTTGTTTTTGGGACAAGATACGTGCTTATGACTGCTATATGAATATTATGTGTTGCATGATCGTTTGGATCAGATGGGTACGCCTACCCAGTATTTGTGTGATTATTTGAGCGGATGGGTACGCCTACCCTAGTTTATGTGTGGCCCTGCCCTAATATTAGTGCTCCACCTGGTAGGCCCTTTAGGTGCGTAAGTAACATATGGTGATTGAATAGTGGGGATGCTATGTCAGGGATTGTTTGCATATATTCACTATCATATTGCACTATTGTCCACTGTTTGAAATATTAGCACAACTTTTGGGTTTAAGGTCAAACCTACGAGCTCACCAACATTATTGTTGACGTTTTCGAGTATCATTTTCAGGTGAAGTGAAAGAGGAATAGTTTGGTGATGTGTGATAGCAGGCTTAGAAGTATCCCGTGTGGATTTTCATGTGAAGTCTTGCTTGTTTATTTTATTTGGCTTTAGTATTTAGAAGATTTTGGTTTAAGTTTGGATTTGGACCCCTATGAGGGCTTTTAGATAATTGTAAGAGATTGTGATTTTGATAGCGATTTGGGACATCACTCGAGGTTGTTCGAGGTTGATGGTCTTCATAGCACTTGAAGTTTATGCATTGTAGTTTTCTCTATATTGTATCTTGTGTTATGATTGATCATTATGTTGCATTCCCGAGTTTCCGCCATTGTCGGGGTGTAACAGTTACTACACTCAAAATGATCTACAAGATGTTTATGTAACACTTGTAAATATAGTGATCTATGCCTATATGCAATGCACAAACAATTTTGCAACTTAATCGCAAGAAATCTAGCGTAATTCCTATTAGCATAATCCAATGACTAGTAACATACAAATATCATACATGGCACATGTGTTTAGATATATAATTAGCTCAATTACAAATAGTAATGATTACTTATTAATATCTATTAACCAAGTTGAAACAAAAGTAAACACACATAATCATCTAGCATACACATAAGGACATCCGTCGTTGTTTTGTGTATTAGATATAACGATGTATACTTAGCTTGATTTGATTTGAAAATAAAATAGTTCCTCCCCATTTTAAAAATTAATTAAGATCAATATTTTTAAAGGACATGGTATGTGCTTAATTACACATACCATTTTCCATTAAAAACGGACTTAAAAGACTAAAAACGTACCAAAGATACATTGTATTTGTATGTTTTGCATTTGAATTATGCAGGAACGGATATTCAAAAAGAAAGCCAAAAACGACCAAACCAAGCACGGGATGGAAAAGACAAAGTCAAACCTAAGCCAAAGTCAGCCAAATGAAGAAAATACAACTTAAGGGACTAAAATTGCCAAACCTCAAGTTGTATTACAAGAGTAAAAGACAAGGGTCGAAATTGCAAACCGGGCGAAGTTTGCAACAAAGTTATAAGAAATGAGGGGCCAAAGCTGTCAACCTACCCAAACTCCATCTTTTCCCGCCCAAACAAAACCCAGGTACAACTTAGGGATGTCTTCCCATACCTTCACCCTGCAAACCACTCAACACCCTGGATAAATCATTTCAACCACTCCACTATTCCCTCCCCCCATACTTATAATTGCCATGTTGGCAATCCCTCACCATTTCCAAGTGATTTCGATGGCTGTGATTGACTCAAAAGAAGCACAAAAGAAATTAAAGGCTGGGATTCGTCTAAGAATACTCTCACACAACAAATACATTGTGGTTTTTGTCTCATAAAAGAAGCATATCCTGGAAGACCAAGGATGAAGAAACTAGTATAAATAGGACCCTTTTGTAAGCCAAAAAGGCATTCTAGCTTATTGTAGTTTAATTGTAATTTAAATTAAGTCATTTTAGTCTTTTAAAAGCTTATTGCAACTGTTCTTTCAGCTTTGTATTGTTTTTAAGAATTAATGAAGCAATGAGTTTTTTATGTTAAAATCCAATTGTTGAATTCCAAGTTCTCAAGTTATTAACCAATGCTTAACTGTGTTTTAAAAAGCTTTCAATATAGCTTAATGATAAAGTTTGTTTTTCACATAAGTAACTTAAAAAGGTTAAGTATGTTAAAAGAAATCAAAAAAAATTACCACCCAATAAATACCACAGCTCACTTTTTTTTGGATACAAGCAAACAAAAGGATGTGCTTATGACATACTAGTCTTGTCTTTTCACAGCTAGAGCTGTAAGAACAGTTGTAAAAGCTTAAGCACCCTGTTTAAGCAAGGGTGTTATAAGTCTCTCTTCTTCTCGAAATTTTCTACTTAATTGTAGAACTGCTTATAGAGCTTAGTTGTTTTATTTATATTTGCTTATTTATGCTTTATTATGTTGTTTAGTACTTATCATGCTTAGATTTCAGTTCAAAAATGATTTGTGCAACTTTCCTAGTTAGTATTGGTAGCATGTGTAGTTAATACTGTTAGATTAATTTAGCTTATTTAAGTGCTTATCACTGATTGAAATCTGCTCATAAGTACTTTATTTTGTCATTTGATAATCTGTTTTTAACAAATTAGGATCAAATCAGCTTGAAATAAATGACTTTTGAAAACTTTAAGAGGTTTTTTAGAACTAGCGGTACTAAACTATATAAAAAAAAAAAAAAAAGAAAAATATAACTAGCGTTACTAAACTCAAAGCTAGTCTGTACTACTCCAAGTTAGTACCTGTAGTTTGAACTGTTTGATTTTGAACTGTCTTGGGTTCTCAAGACATATTTATTCATAGCTTTAAATGTTCTAATAAGATAGTCTTAATAAGATTAAATGAGCTTTATAATGTTTTTATGATTTATCCAAAGCATATGTCCAAATTTGTGGTGTTTTATGGGTTTGTGCAATGCATACTCTTTTGAATTTAAGTTTGGTAAATGTTTCAGAGTATGTTTTGAGTCCATTTTAATCATTAGAATACACTAAAAATTTGGTCATGAAAGGATTAAATCTGTTTTATAGTTTAAGAGCAAATGGTCAAAAAGATTCTAAAATTTCCTATTATGTTCATTTCACCAATTTTTTATCTCACTTTTAGTTAGTTAGGTTAGGTTTTTTAGGTTATCATTTTTTTGAGCATAACTCATTGGATGGGGAACTAATCTTTTTGAGGTTTGAATCAAGTTTTGAGCTTAATTTCAGGTAGCTTATTTTAGGTCTAAAAGGCTTATTTTTCATAAAAACAAAAAATAGTAGTGTAGTCATTTGTGCTTATTGTGCTTATTTCAGTGGCTTATTTGAAAAAGTGAATAGGTGGGCTTAATAATGACTCATTAGTGAGCTTATTTCCAAAAGCCCACTTTTCAGTTTGGCTTATTGGTGATTTTAGCTTATTTAGGAAAATTTTGGAGTTTACCACTTTTTGATGCAAATTGAGTTAAGTTAAGTTATGTTTGGTTGAAAAATCTTTTTGGAATCAGATTAAGCAACATATAAGCTTTCCAAAACATCTCTCCTTTTTGAATTTGAGCTTATTTTGAGTTTATAGTGTCCAAAATACCAAAAACCAAAATTTTAGCTTACTTTCTGCAATCAGCAGCTAAATTGGCTTTTTGGAGCTTAATGTGCTTATTTTCGCAGGTTACTTTATAAAGTTGCTTAAAAAACATTTGAGTGAACAACTTTCGTGTTTTGCGATTTGCTAAAAACGACTTTTTTTAAAATCAGCACCTTTTGGGAACTTGGACTACAAATCGGATCGGGATCAGGTAGGAAAAAAGCAATTATTTTTTGGTTCTTTGTCACAAATAGTCCCTGTCGTTAGTCCATTGTTAGTCCTTGTTAGTTTTAGTTTAATTATTAGTTAGGTTTAGTTTTAATTAGTTTAATAAACTTTTAACTGGTGGTACATCGAGCAGTCTAATTAGGATAAAATTTGGGGTTTTTAATTTTGTTAAATTTTTGCACTTTTTCTCCACTTAGTGTAATTTTTATAAAAAATTTAGGTTTTTAGCCCTCGTTTTTCGTGCCCGTTTTAGGTTTTAAGTTATATAGCTTTCGTTTTTAGGTTTTATTTAATCGTTTTTGCATATTTAACTTGTAGAAATAGAAAACTCATCATATCCTTGTCATATTCAAACATCAATCATCACTCCGTCATTCGATTTTCCATTCAAGCCTCGTTGGGACATAACGACCCGGGAAATCATACTTCCGGCTACATATATATTTTATTTTGGTGAACTTTTAACCATTCCTTGTGCAAAGGTAATTGGTTGAGTGTTTGCTTATATATATATATATATATATATATATATATATATATATATATATATATATATATATATATTATCATCGAATCACCTGCACCAATACTTTCTTTTGCACCTACAAAATCATTAGAGTTTGTACCTGCAACAACTGGCACATAATTCATTGATTTTGTTAGAACATCAATATCAAATAGCCACTTTGGTCCATCACCTGTAATAATAAGCTTATCCTCCAAGAACCTAACATGCAAGTTTTCTTCTACTTTTCTAGTTCTAATGTTGTATACTCTAAAAGCCTTACTATTCAATGAGTATCCAACAAAGAATCCATCATCAGACTTTCCATCAAACTTTCCTAGATGGTCTAAGGTATTAAGAATGGTAACATGAAACCCAAATGGTTTAATGAAGCTTAGAGAAGATGTTCTACCTCTAAAGTGTTCATAAGGGGTCTTGTTATGAGGCTTGACTACTAATACCCTATTCTGCACATAGCAAGCAGTATTAACTGCTTCAGCCCAAAATGTAGTAGGTAACTTAGAGTCAGCTAACATGGTTCTAGCAGCCTCAATTAGTGTCCTATTTCTTCTCTCAGCAACACCATTTTGCTGAGGAGTTCTAGCTATACTAAATTCCCTCTTAATGCCTTTCTTTTCACAAAACTCACTCATAACTCTATTTTTGAACTCTGTTTCATTGTCACATCTGATTATCTTTACTTTCTTATCAACTAGATTTTCTATCTGAGTTATAAAGCTCTTAAGAATGCCACTAGTTTCATCCTTAGATGCTAAAAAGAAAACCCAAGTAAATATGCTATAATTATCAGTGACAACTAGACAATATTTCTTATTCATTAAGCTGCTCACAAAAGTTAGACCAAACAAGTTCATGTGCAACATGAATAAAGGCTGAGTAATAAAGTTCTGAATTTTGGACTTATAGGAGGCTTTGTGTTGTTTTTCCTTAAGGCAAGCAACACAAGTTTAGTCATTTTCAAAAAAATTTATAGGTAAACCTTTCACAAGGTTATCCTTAATAAGTTTATTAATAGTTTTAAAATTTACATGACCTAGCCTCCCATGCCATAACATTGATTCATCAAGTGTGACCTTTGCAACAAGACAAGTTAAACTCTCTTTAGGAACAATATTCTTCATATCAACACTGTACATATTGTTCTTTCTAGGAACTTTAAGTAAAACCTGACTTTCATCAGCTAACTTAAAGTCAGGAGACAGAATAAAACATCCAGTGTTAGTAAAAAGAACACTATTCTTTTTGTCACACATCTGTGAAACACTAAAAAGGTTAAACTGTAACTCCTTGACAAAGTACACATCTTCAAAATCAAGTTTACCAGTTTTAAGAGTTCCTTTACAAGTAATTCTTCCTCCTTTGGCTCCTCCCCCAAATGTAACATATCCTCCATCAAATTCTTTAAAGTCTAAGAGATAGGACATGTTTCCTGTCATGTGCCTTGAGCATCCACTGTCAAAATAGCCTTGATCTTCTTTTTGTGAAATTAGTTTCCTTTGGGGACCCAAGTCATCACTTACTTGGATTTGCCTCGTGCATCAACATAATTATGTCTCTTGAAAGTAATTGATGCACTGTTAAGTTTGGTAGGTCTCCAAACCTAACATGTTGAGGCCTTAACAACATTAATTTGATTTGCCATGACAGCATTAACTACTGCTGAATTTGGCCTAACAGTATTAACTTTTCCCTTAGCAATATTAACTTTTTGACAAAAAATTTTGTTAGTTAATACTATTTTTATTTGATAGGGCCTTTTTACAGTTGATTGTGCTGATTTAGAAAAATGTGACATTGGTCTAGCACTATAAACTATAGTTTTGGGATGAGCAGTATTAACTGGCCTAGCAGTATTATGTGGTCTTAGGCCAGTTTTCATTAAAACTGCTCTTGGAACTATGTTCCAGTGAGCACTGAGGTGAGCCTTTTTATCAGAATAATTGTAATTCACCCTTGTATATTTATTCCCAGATACCATCCTTTCCTTTTGATGGTAATTACAGAGGGCCTGCACATGGTCAAAACTTCCACAGACCAAACAAGCTTTATTGTACATCACAAAGTCACTTCCTAGTTGTTGGGACTTCTGATTATTCCAGTTTCTTTGATTTCCCCTAGGAGTTTGTGACCTGTACATTTCAGCATACTTAACTAGTTTCCTAACTGGTTTTTCTTGTTGTTGAGGTCTAACAAAATTTATCTTAGTAATAGTAGGAAAAACAATTTTCTTCTCTAACTTATCATTTGACACCAACTCCTCAACCAATGAGGCATAAGGAGATTCCCTAACTTCATTAGAAATATCTTCACTAACACTCTTACTAGACTTAGGTCCATAGCCTTCAAACTTAGGCTGTTGGAACTCCTCTAGATCAGAGTAGGACAAATCAAGGGTTAGGGGTGAAAATAATCCTTTAGGAGGAGGTGGAACATCATTATAGCTTACAAACCCTAAGCCCTTTCTACTTTTATCAGGTATCTGACTCCCTATTAATTTGTCTAGACTCTTAGAAGCATTATCAAATTTTTCAATCTTAAGTTGATTGCTTTCTTTTTCTTGCTTAAGCTTTTCTAACTCACTTTTAAGCAAACTAATTTATGAGTCTTTATATGAGATATCTCTTTTTAGAACAGCAAGTTGCTCACAAAATAGAACCTCATTCTTTTTGTAAAAGACAAGTTGTTCTTCTACAGATGCTAACCCTCTTTTATAAGTAGCTAGATTGAACTTAGATTTGTTAAACTCTATTCTTAAATCATCAAGTTGAGTTTTAAGAGTTTTAAAGCTTTTTAGACAGGTTTTTGAACAAGTTTTATCATTATGTACCTCAGAGTCTGAAAAAGCCATAAGAGCCATGTCTGTAAGGACTTCTTTATCTGCCATAAAGCTCCAGTCAAAACCAGCTCCATCAATAGCCAACATGGTTTTGGAAGAAATTTCTTCTACATTTATAGTCCTTCTAGAGCTGTCTTGATTCCTGCTCCTATTATCTTGATTCCTAGGTCCTCTGCATTCCCTTGCAAAGTATCCCAACTTGTGGCAGTTGAAACACTCCACCTTTGACTTGTCATATCCAGCTGTGTCACTCCCATTAATAGTAATCTTTCTACCAGTTTTCTATAAAAAAATTCTTGTCCTCATGCTTAGCAATGCTAACTGCCACTTCAAATCCATCTCTTCTAAGTCATCTTCATGAATTTGTTCAAGGTCCTCATGTACAAGATGAGATCCGTTTGGTTGACTGGCTAAAAATGCATAAATAGTGTCATCATTTAAGTTAGCAGTACTAACTTGAGTATTAGCAATACTAACTTGAGTATTAGCAGTACTAACTCTATAAGCAGTATTAACTTCATTAGTATTGCTGCAGTTCCTTTAACCTCTTGTTCAACAATCTTGAAATTGTTGTAGATATCATCAAAGCTCATTGTGTCTAGATCAGGTTTATTCCTCCAGACCACAACATGAGTATTCCACTCAGAAGGCAGACTTCTCAAAAATTTCAAATTAAGATCTTCTTGTTAAATATTTTCACCAAGGATAGCCAACTGACTTACAATCTTCTGAAGCCTGTTAAAAATAGAATCAAGAGAATCTGTGTTTGGAGCACTAAAGTTCTCATACATTTTCTTTAGAAGAGTCTTTTGAGTCTTCTTTGTGGCATCATTACCACCAAATCTTGTTTGTATAGCAGCAAACAAAGTCTTGGCATCCTTGTACTGATTAAATGTCAGTAGATGTTCATTTGGAAGTGTCATTAGTAACATACTTCTTGCCTTCACATCATTATTCTTTTAAGTCTTTTCATCAGCAGTTACAGGACCTGGTATTAGTGTAGTTAAGGTACCTTCAGCATTTGTTGTTGTTTGAGCTGCTGGTTTAACTAAGTTTCCATTCTCTATGACATCCCATAGAGCATAGTCTTGTACTTGAAAGTATTTCTCAATTCTTAGCTTCTACGTATCATATTCACCCTGTTTAAGAAGGGGCAACTTTGCAGTAGTATTGGTTTGAGCAGTTTCTAGATCCATCTCTTCTTTGTGAGTAAAGAGATCTTCTTGTTAGTTTCTTCTAGATCAAAGTTTCAAAACACAAGCTATGATACCACTTGTTGATCCCAAACTATAATTGATTCTTTAGCTTGTAAAGAGTATGTTACCTTGGATAAATCTAAAATAACAATGGTAGAAACTTTGTGTGTATATTAAAGAGTATGCGGAATCTACTCTTTAATACTTAGAAGAACTATGAATGTAACAGTAAATATGATTGAACAAAGATGTAACAAAAAGCTTTAATATTAATAAGATCAATAATACGAGTACTCTGTCTAGTACTAGGGTTTACAACCTTGAAGCTATTACTATTGTGTATATAA
>BQNB010076295.1:0-31197 GCA_026074375.1 Tanacetum coccineum | reverse complement strand
CCACTTCATAACCTTATTGGGCTTGAAAAAGCCCAATAACCAAACTTGTACCTTATTGGGCCTTAAAAAGCCCAATAATACAAGCCCACAACACCCAATTGGGCCCAATACAAGCCCACAAACCCAATTGGGCCCAATACAAGCCCACAAACCCAATTGGGCCCAATACACAAACCCAAGCCCAATAACCTTTTTACAAAACTTTAGGGGCTAAATTGCCAATTTTAAAACTTGTTTTATAAAAGAAAAATGTTTTAAACTAAAAGAGGGACTGAAATTGCAATTACCCTAACCTTTTTATTCTTTTAAAGTTATAAAACCACAGGGACTAAAGATGCCACTTTCCAAACCTTTGTTATAACTAAATTTCGGCTTAAAAGAAAATGACAAGAGAAAGAAAGTGTGAGGGCCATTCTTGCCTCTTCTCCAAACTTCCCTTTTAAACCCTGCAACCCACCCCGTACCTCACCCCCTTGGCGCCAAAACCATACCAGCTTTTTCCCACGGTTTTCTTGCAATACCACTCTCCCAAGTACCTTTCCAGCTCACCACTCACCTTTTCCCACCTTACCCTGCCCCTATAACCCTTCCCAATTGGAATACACTCAACCCCGTACCCCCCTTCAATGGTGAGATGGTCTATAAGGCCAACCAAGGGCTAGGATTGCTTGGATTGCTTCCTACTCTCACAACAAACACATCCCAAGTCAAAGAGAAGGCTGAGAGCCTCTATAAAAGGAAAGAGAACAAGCCAAGAAAAAAAATCCCGTTTTTATTTTCTTAGTATAAATTTTACTTAAGTTTGCATTTAAATTATTGTACTCAGTTTCTTTTTAAGTTTATGTTGTATTATTTCCAGTTTTAATAAAAGATAAAGAGTTTTTGTGTTATTGCATTTGTTAAAATTTGAAATATGAATTAAGTTGTTTCAATCCTGTTTAAACTTGTGTAAAAGTGTTTTAAAGTGATTAAACCTCACTTGTGAACACTTTTCTTAGCCTTATTTCACCAAAATCAGTTAAAAAATTCGATTTTTAGAAAATAAGGGGGTGTTTGGTTTAGTGTTAAAATGGGTCATTTTGGGTTTTGCATGGGTCAAGTTCACTCAGCCAACTTTGGCTGAGTGTGTGATGTTAATTAAGCCACTTAAATTACCAATTTTGGTTTGAAAATAAGTTTTTAGGTTTATTTTAGATTCTGTCAAATTTTCAAAAAGCCAACTTGAGCTTAAAGGCTTAAGCTGCTTATGCAGCTTAAGCACACTCTTTGTGTGCTTGTTGTGTTGTTTCTAGCCACTTTAACCAAGCCCTTTTTCTGTCCCTTTTACTTTGACAAAATAAGTCAAAATTTTGGCTTTGCATTTTTTTTAAGAACCCTCAAGTTTAAGCCCCATTATCAGCTTGTTTAAACTCACCTTAATAGCTAATATTTTGAAAATAAGCTCATTTACCACCCTTTTTAATCTGTTTGAGGTTTGTTTTGACTAAAAAGCCCTTGAGAGCTTATTGCATAAGCTCAAAAAGCCAATAAGCTCACTGTGTTGCCCTCCCCTGGTGCTAGACACCATTTTCAGCCCCTTTTTTATAGCTTATTTTGTATTAAGCCTTAGGATCTTTTTGCTTTTCTTTGTAGCTTATAGGTAGCCCTTTAATTCCCCAAAATCTCATAGCTTATTTCCCCCTTTAGCTTAGCTTATTTAGGCATTAAAGTTCACCTTTTTCTGTTTTCTTTTAAAACTGTCAAACTAGCTTAAATCATTTCTAGCTTATTTTAGGGCTTATTCTAGGTTGCCTTAGCTTATTTAGGACTCCCCTAGCCTATTAACTGTCCCCCATAGTTTTCTAGCTTATTTGTTGGCTTAAAACCCAAAAGGAAAGAAAAATAAGCTCATAAGCTTATTTAAGCTTTTGCAGTCCAAAAGCTCACTTTTCTAGCTTATTCAGTGAGCTAAAAGCATAAGTGCTTTTACAAAAGTTGTTCCCCTCAAGCCCCTTAACAGCTTTGCTTCTTTAGCTTTTTGCTAATAAGCACTTTGGACCCACCTTGTAATCGGGGTCCACTTCAGGGACCATTTGTGTAATTTTGTCTTTTCTAGTTAACATTGTTAGTCCCTATGGTTAGTTAGCCTGTTACCCTGTTAGTCCTTGTGTCCTTTTCACTGTTAGTCCTTATAGTTAACCACAGTTAGTTTATTTAATTTAATTAATATAAATTAGGTTTAAATTTAATTAGTTTAATTACTTTTAATTAAAACAGTTAAACTTTTGGGAATTTTTACTTTTTTAGAATTGTTAAAATTTTTCTTTATTTAATTTTATTTTTTCTGAATTTTTAATAACTTTTATTTTTTGTCTTTTTCTTATTTACTTGTTTTAATTAGTATTTTAATCTTTAAAATTCATAAAAATATCCATTTAAAAAGTAAAAAAAAATATTTTTCTTTTTTACAAAAATTTTATTTTGTCATTTTAGGTGTTCTAGGCAAATTTCAAAATTTAGTGTGGGCTTAATTTTTCTTAAATTTCAGTTGTTAGACAGTTTTTACCGGGTACGTTTTAACCGTTTCTTTTCGTTTAGCGTTCAACGACCTCAGTTTTTGTTCTATGTTGTCTTTATTTTTTAAATTAGTTAATTAGGATGTATTTTGATTTTAATTTAATTTTCGCATTATTTCTTAATTTTTAGTAATTTGGGTTTCCCCAATACTTAATTTGTTCCCCGTCATTTAAATTTAGTATTAATTTTAGGATTTCCTTAACCTAATTTTGTTTCGTAGTTTTTAAGATCCCCATTTTCCTTTGCTTGTTTTCCCGTAGATTAAATTATGATTTTTTTAATTAATTTTAAGTTGTAATTATATCAGTGTTTCATCATTCAATTTTCATCAAACCAGGATAAATTTCATTGCTTGCCCTCGTTGGGACATAAGACACCGGGAAATTATCTATTCCGGAATCTTTTTATATTGATTTTGATTCTTCCTTATATATTTTATTTCTTAGGTAGGTCTGGACTTTTTACTTGGTCAAGGGGGATGAGTTGGATTGCATAGTATTTTATTTCTTATATTTTTTCGAACAGTTTGCAAACTTATGTGATATAATTTAATTTATAACTGTTCAAAATAGTTTTTGGCATGATTACTGCTAAAAATCTTAATTGCTATTAAAGGATGGACTTGCTGCAAAATTAAACCACCATAACAGAAACCTCACACAAAATTTTGATGAAAAATCAAATTTTTGGAAAATTAGGAAATGCCAGTAGGCTGCCTCTTTAATTCATAAAGGCGCCCCCGTAATTTTAAGGGGACCCGGCCAGGCTAACAGGGTAAAACAATATTATTTTTTTTCTTTTAACCAAACTACCTTAGAATTAGACTTTTGTTTACCTAATTCTTCTCAAAACATTTATTAGATAACTGATTCCTTGAATGTTCACGTTTCCTAATTTTAAACCTTTCTCCTTATAAATACATTCTCATCCTTATCATCACAATCATCTCCACTTATGACATCTCCTAACTAACCCATCCAAAACCATCAAGGGTTGCCAAACTGTGTGTGAAACCCTTTTGGAGGTAGAAATCAAACCTTTACCCATACATCATATGTGTTCAATACAAACTTCACCAATTTACCAAAACACTCACGCTCATCATGAACCATCTCAAGAAAACAATATCAAGCTTCACCTCAAAGTGACAACCAAACTCCTTACATTAAGGACACTCCCACATCACCACAAGTTGTCTCACATCCTCCACTTGCCAACTCACCCATCAACTCACATGTTGCTCACACTCAAGCTCCACCTAAAAGTGACAACCAAACTCAACACACACCACCTCTATCTCTAAGTAGAGAAATCCTAATTGATGACATTAATCAACTTCAAGACCTATCAAACCTCTTGTCCATGCATCTATCTCAACAACAAACCAACATTCCCTCATCACCTTACTCTCAAAACCTACCACACACCCTCAACATTAACCAAGTTGAAACCCATGTTAGGTATTGCCCTTGTTGCATTTTCACCCAAAAACAATTCTTTGCTTTAAGTGAGGATATCAATTGGATTGAATTCCTCCTCACTCGACCTCATCCACCACCTAGAGTTCAAAGATATTATCCCTCCACAACCGCCTCCGCTCCAAACTCTCCAACCAACTAATCTCGTAATATGCCTCCAAATAATCGTCAAACCCTTTTGTGTCGCAAGCAAGTCAAAAAATCCTTCTATGGCTATTTAGGATTTTTCTTTATGTATTAATATGCTTCTAAAGCATGAAGCATATTTGTTTTTCTATTTATGTATGCTTGTGTGTTGTTCACACACATTGTCGTAAATGAATGAAGTATATGTTGCTTTAATGTTTGCTTGCACTTGTCATATTTTTCCTTCCTTCTTGCTACATGTCAGAAATATTTGTATTGTTCTAACTCGTTTATGTAGCCAAAAACCATAGCTCGATTCCTTGGTGCCCTCGAACAAGGGGGAGCACACATCAAGGGGGAGCATTTATTCCGTCGATTTAACTAGCAATTCTTGACGATGTCTTTTTGATTCTACAAAAAGGGGGAGAAATGACATGAAACTCACTAAATACTTGTTTAAAAATAATTTTACATTTAATGAGTTTAAATTTTGTAATCATCAAAAAGGGGGAGATTGTTGATAAAATATAATGCCTAAAAACATTACTAATATTTTTCACATCTTTACGTTTTGATAATCACAAAATATAAAAACGTTCAATGTAAAATTAAACGTAAACAAGTAATTAGTAGTAAATTTTCATTTCGAAATTTATATCACTTCAAGGTATGAATAAATAAATGCTTAATGCATTTTATGATCAAAGGAAATTTTTATTCAACCTCACACTTTTATAAAATGTTGTAAACATTTTATAAACATTACAAAACATTTTCTAAAAAGAAATATTTTATTCAAAATAAACATTTTGAATTTTAAATTTTCGAACCTAAAACGGCTAAAAAAAGTCCAGTAAACACCTCCCTCTAATAGGACAAAACAGGAGTGGTCCTGAAACTGGGCGCCCCCTTAATTCAAAGGGGTCGACAACCCTATTAAGGGACCGACCAAGACCCCCGGCTCTCAACCAGTTTTGTCCTAAAAATTACTGGACTATTCCTCAATACTTTCCAACTTTCCGCACTCATTCTTTCTGTTCTAAAACAACCCACACATCTCTATAAATCCTTTGATCATTTAATCATAAAGCTTTGGTTCTAAGTGATCCAAGCTTAAATTCCTCAAGTGCAAGAGAAGAATACTTCCATCATTAATTGAAGAAGTATTACAACCCAAGTATACATTGCAATCTATTGCATGAATTCACAACCATATCTGTTTAATCATTTGTAAAATTAGTAAAGTTAATGTATTATTAGGTTTTGGTGATTGTTGTAAGTTATAGTTGGATCTTGGTGAATACCTTACTAGGTAATGTTAGTTAGGTTGTGACATAAGTCATGTGTTGACGAATGCAAAGTAGTGAAGGTGTGAAGTTGTGAAGGTGTGAAGAAGTTGTGTAGTTGTGTTCAAGGTGTGAAGCTAAGTTTGTGTAGTGAAGTTGTGAAGGTATCGTGAATTGTGAAGTCGTGAACAAATTATGAATTTATGTTTGTGATAGATTGGTTCTAGCTAAGATTTATAACTCGACATCCATTAGTGTCGGAAATAATATAAGCAACGTTGTGTACGGTTTTCCCTCCCCATAAAAGAGCTTGTTGACATAGGGGTGACTAAAACTCTCGATTAGGTGCTCGGGATGGAGTAGGCCGAAGAGGAGCTTCGTAACCGAACCACTATAAATCCTTGTGTTGTGGTTTGATCTTTCCAACTCTTAATCTTTTATTTGTTTCTACTTATTTACATTGTTCATATTATGCAAGTTTTGAATTCACAAAAAGTCGAATCTAAGTTTTTATAAACAAACATAACTCTTAAATCAAAAAGCGGTAAACTATCAACTTCCCCCCTTTTAGCTTTCCACCATTACTATTATTATTATATTAATACATATCGGTTAAGAAACTTTCCTAAATACCGCTACCCTGTAAAAAAATAAAAACTAATTTAAAAATAAGTTAGAAAAATTGTATCATTATATAGAAAAAACGCACGTTAATCTCATGTTTTTCGGCCTTGTTTCTGCAACCATTCCAACAAGGCTTTCACATTTTTAATGATAGTGTGTTTAATGAGATTGCTGAGATTTAGGGAAAAAGGGACTGAGATTTTTTTAGACCGGTGCAAATTTAGATTCCGTTTGTCCTGCAACCATTAGAAATGCTACAAAACGAAAGTAGTGTCCAGTTACATGACCACAACAAAGTATGACACACTTAAACTTTATCAATTTGACTATTGATATAGAATATCTTTCTACATTGACCATCATCAAAATGCATACCTCGGCTTCAAGAAAAGACTATTAGGTGCATAAATAACCGATGATTTAAGCAGATACCTAAACCATTGAAAGTACCAAAATTAGAGCGAACTCCACTTGATCCAAACACACCATTAAATTTTACTAAACTTACCAGGGCAATCGATTTCAGAGAGTTCAGTTGTCTAACAACTTGCTCAAACGTTCCAGTTTATGCATCCGTATGAGTTACAAAGTTTGATGGTAAGTTAAAAAATTTAGTAAGCATGGTTAACATGTTCTACATTAGTAAGCATTACAAAAATGCAAAACATGGCTGGTAATTTTACCTGTATACTCATTGCTTTTGGTAAAGTCAATACCATAAATAAGATTGGAGGATTCAAGACCTGCACGTGCAAGAGCATGCATCACCTGCGTATAAAATGAATTTCTCATTCTAACAATAAAAGGCAATTCAAAATAAAGGAGAAAAAATGCTATGAATTTAATGCTTTTGCATTACCACATATAACCATGACATAAAACTTGTGCACGCTAAAAATATACGATCCACATCAGGTTGGTACATCAATATGTTTATCATGATGGTTTGACACGACTTGGCATACAGATACTTGATTGATGACATCAAATAACGTCTATTTTATAGCATCATTTATCCCATGTTATTAACCCATTTTGTATAGTTATTTCAAAGAATTGTTACTTAATCATTTATATTTGAGAATTGCAGTAATTATGGAGTACTTGGTGAATATTAGCAAAAGGCGCGCATTCTGGAGCTTAAACGAAGATATTTTGAAGATTAATGATTCTGACAACCAATACGCCGTATCCATTAAGGAAGATACGACGTATCCGTGCCTGCACTCACCAAAGACCACAAAGGAAAGAAGATCAATACGCCGTATCCAGAAGATGTCAATACGCCGTATCGAAGATATAGTATGTGAATATTCTGGAAGATATCAAACGTGGTCCCTACTCCAAGAAACCCCAATACGCCGTATCCAATGCCTTGGATACGCCGTATCGAGACCGACTCCAGACAGTATAAATAGAAAACTCAAAAACGAGTTTTAAGTGTGCTAAATCATATTCTCGATACCTAAACCATAAAAGTCGATTTTCAGAGGAGAAAAAGAGCAGAAGAGGTCGAGAACGCTAATCAATTCCCATAGAGACAACGTGTAATTCCATATACTTTAGTAATATGTTTCAAGTTTTTGGTATCATTCGTTAACTCGTTTAGTTTTACCTTGGCTAAATAATTTGACTTTTGTATTTATTATGAGTTTGGGAAGAAGGCTAATACCTTCGGTATTAGCCATTATTATGAAGATCTGAATGTTGGTATTTATTTATTCTTGATTTCTGATTTACATTGAATTTGTTATGTTTATCAATTTATACTGTTACCGCACTTTTGTATGCGACCTACTCATTTAACTATATCTAGTGTATACAGAACCAAGTAATCTAGATCTAGGATAAAGCTCTCATATAGCAATTTTATACATCAAAACCGTAAGGATCACAAATATTGCCCTTCTAAATCTGTGTCTATGATACGCTTCGGGCTTAACTAGTTAATTGGATATTGCTAAGGTTTTATATTGACGTGTTGACAGAAGGTGAACCTAGAAATTCAACAAATAGACGTTCGATTCCATTGGATAAATTGGAACAAGTGACTACTAGTGTAGAAATAATTCACCATTAAGCGTAGTGGGTAAAGTCTTTATGAGCTAGGTTTAACAAGATCACCACTACTTAATCTCTAAGATAATTATAATCAAAAATAAGATTGCTTTATGCGGATGCTTAATTGTGACGAATTACAAATGTCTAGGTCTTAGAATGATGTTAACGCCTAAGTCTTAAAATCTATAACCGCCTCAATAGTTAATGATCATTTTGTTAGCCAATCCTCACAAGGCTAGCATCTAGTTATCATAGACAAACAACTTGGAAATCAAGCATTTAGCTAGTTTAATCCATAATTCCCTCATGATCCCCAAACAAACATGTTGAACTACTCCATATTCATCAATTCAAAACACATAACAAGCATGATCAATTCAGAATTCATAATAATAAAGTAGAGAAACGTGTTTATACCAAACTTAATAGCAAAATATATTGATTCTCAAGTATTTCCTTCAAACAATAATTCCAACAACCTAGAAATTCAACTATAACCACTATAACACCTTCTTAATACAACCTTTTAAGATCAAATGGCACTTTCCTCTACTATAACTTGGAATGTGATGAAGAATAAGATTTATTCTTTAACAATTCCCTAAGAACAATTTCCTAACTATTTAGAAGTGATTATAGATGATTAGAATGAAGAATGGGATATTTTTCTCCTCCAAAATTATGCTCTATTTATAGCCTTTGAGTGAGCATCAGTTGATAAAATTTGGGGAGTGAAAAGTTGCACAATCATTGCAATCATTTATGACTTGGGAGTAATTGCAGGAGAAGTGCGCCGCACAAGGAAAAGTATGCGCCGCACTTGGTGTTTAATTAAATAGCATTTACTTCGTCTTGAAGTACGCCGCACAAAAATAATTGTGCGGCGCACTTTGGCCTTGTTCATTAATTCATCATTAGATTCTCTTCTAGATTCTTCATATAACGACCGTTAGTGTATTTAACGGGATTCTTTTGCTCGTTTAGTCCTTTTCTCTGCTTTTGGTCCTGAAATGAACATTACATAACAAACAAGCAAACTTTGCAATATTTCATGCGTTAACATATACATTTAATGTATTTATGAGGGATATTTTATGTGTATTTGGAGCGTTATCAAATCCCTCCATACTTAGCTTATTGCTTGCCCTCAAGCAATCAAAGAGAAATTATTTCATTTTAACAAAACAAATTAATGATCACAAGCATAGATAATGCGACAAAGCAACTCACTAATATTTATAGATAAGTTTCTTTTTCACACTCGCTCAATTTAGTAAAATGGATAGTAAACGGAAGTCACTCATACGCACAGTCATGAAATGTTCAAATTACCATAGGCTTGTACAAAAAACTAAATTTCACCGACATGGCGTAATCACCAAACATAAACATCAAAAGAGGTAATGTATTTAGTGATATTATTTATTATTTGTTGAAAAAGGGTTTGTAATAAAATCATAATTCACATTATCCGTAATGTAACCAATTATTCCTTCACATCATTCTTTTTTCTTTCTTCCTTTTTTTTATTTTACCAATGGTTTTATTTTTACCTCAATTTACTTTATCTTGGTGGAAACTTGCTTTCCCCCATACTTAGGATAAGCACACTACTTCAAACGAACTTAGAAGTTTGCATCCTTCGCACTTCATTTAAACAACAATACCAACATTTACGTTCTTCAATTCGTACGGATAAAATTTCAGATAATTTTATTAGAAATATTTTTGAACAAACTTATTGTTTACTTATATTTATATTTTTATCACCTCTTAATCGGTAAAATGTTTATAACACGCGAACGTGTTCCTACTGCGGTCTCATAAAGATTTCAAGCACAAGTTATAGAATTAACAAATCACCGGCACACTCATATAATTTTTAAATCGATATCAATAGTCCAGAAAAGACGACAAAACTACATATACACATCCGTAACGACGGATGTGATATTTGCAATTGCTCACTCCTTAACTCGAGAAAGCTAAAGATAAAAATCATCATAGGTATCAAAGATAGATACCCGAATTCTTAAATTCTAATCCTCACAATTTTAATTTTAGGAGGTATAAATATGCTAGTAATGTTATCAATCTCGAGTCAGATTGCTTATGTGTAATCATAAAAAAAATTATTTTACTTTTTTTTACCTTTCCAGTTTATCCCCCTCACACTTAATATGAACATTGTCCCTAATGTTAAATATTATAAAGAAAGATAAAATGAAAAAGTGAAATAATATTCTCACTTATGAAGAATTACTTGAATCTTTTGCTTTAAGCCATTTTGTCTCGCGCCCTTCTTTTTTCTTTTCCTGTTACAAATATAAATATAGTACACACAAATAATAATAATAATGATAATTAATTATTTGAAGAGAGTACAATAATATTGTTTTAGATGCCAACAGAGGCATTTTACATACCATAGTAATAATTATAATAATATTGTTTTTAAGGGAATTGTTTTGAAAACACACGTGACCCAAAACATGCGGTCACACAACCAACTTGTGTTATCTCGACACTACTCGTCATCCTGCTGCTGATGTTGTGGTGGTGGCGATGGGTACTACTGATAATACTGATCATATTGCGGCTGAGCATAACTAGGTGGGTTGTAGGCTCCTTGCATTGGAATACTGTAAACCCCAGCCATATGCTCAAACACTCCCTGGTACATGTCCTAGCGATGTGACTGCCTATGCTCCATCCTCTCTATAACCTCCGGGCGTATCTCTATACTACCCATCCTATCATATAAGTCCTGCATCGATGCTCTCGGAGGTCTAGGAATACCAACTCTCAGTAAACCCGGCTGCAGATCCTCAAGAATTAGTCTACCCTTAGAGTCGATCAACTCCTTAAGTGTAGTCGTATCTAAATCTCTACAATAAATCAGAGCACTCAAACTCCTTAGCACCACATCAGTCAACACCCTCACTTTCCTAGCAATCTTCGTGATAAACTATCCATAGCAAAATTGACTCTCCCTCTGAGTACCAGCTCCTTTTCTCTTCATCCACCTCGCAATCAACCAAGCCACATTCGCATACCCATTTTGGTATCTAGCATCAAACATGCTCAATAGCCACAAATCATTCTTTTGTATCTTGTCATACCCAGTAGTCCTTTGACACAAGCCATAGGTGATCATCTTGTGAATCACCCTTAAAATTAAGCTCCTGATAGTAGAGGTATGACTCCTTGACAAACCTAAATTCTCCTCTCTACTAATGCTCAACCAATACTCTTGAGCGTTAAAATGCTCATCACTGCGCAAGCCTCCTTGAAAATACACATCAAATCTATCCTCCTCCAGCTCATCAGCATGATACAATCCCAATCTACGAGTAAATTCCAACAAAGTTAAATTGTGAGCATGTCCGCCAAGTCTAAACTTGATTATCTTTTTGGTTTGGAATTCATCGTCAGCACAAACCTCATAAATTTCATAATTTGAATAAAACTCATGGCAAAGCTCCGAATAAATTGGTTCTTTGATTTTAAAAGCTCTTATCCATGCCACAGAAGTGAATATTTCTTCATTAGATTCAGCTTCACGCAACTTAATCCTCAACATATCATCAATTTATCCATCACACCCCATTCCATTAAGTACATCCCAATTCACCACACATGGCGAGTAAATATGTCTAGGGAGCAAGTTCGCTAATCTGGTGTTATACATAGACTTTGCCTCATTGTTGCAACCTCCCCATAGCAAGAACTCATGGTGAACTTGTGGAAGCAACACTTCTTCCACGGTTTCAAATTGTCAAGAGCGTTTGGATCTCGATGATTTGGCTTCAGCATTGTTTCCTCTTATAGTCTACACATCAAAAATAATCAACAATACAATGTATGGTTATGTTAGAAATGATTTGGTAACACCTTATCCAGTTACGCCATAACTATGAAGATCCACAAATATGGAATGAAGATCACGTACATATTATAACTCCCCATGTTTTAGGGTCATTGTACGTCGTTAATAAATTCACTATTTACTTTTAGTATTGTACGCGTTTGCTTTTAAATTGAAATCATTAAGTTAAATCGCGTAAAGCTAAAAATTATCGTTCAATGTAAACGGGCATCAAACAATTAAATGTTTATAAAGATAATTTTGCACATTTTATTTTTATTGGTTACGTAAAGTGTTTACG
This sequence comes from Tanacetum coccineum, assembly GCA_026074375.1. Lineage (NCBI taxonomy): Eukaryota > Viridiplantae > Streptophyta > Magnoliopsida > Asterales > Asteraceae > Tanacetum > Tanacetum coccineum. Next base: position 18,897 of record BQNB010076295.1, on the reverse strand, counting down.
TTTCGCAATAAAATTCATTTAGGTATACTCGGAACCACCAAAACTTTTCTACGCTTCAACAAATACCCACAATTGTACCTAATACTCAAAAATTACAAAAATTCATCATATATATGTACATATGGCCGGATACAAGAGAGAAAACATAAAGATATTTGTAGTTCAAAACACTCTCCTTAAAATCATAGGATGATTTCCATCTTAGGGAACCAAGAGCTCTATCTTACTAACCCTAATAGTAAAATGGACCAAAGACTTCCTATAAAACCTCCTTATGTATTTGACTAGTCCAAGAAGTATATAAGCTAGAAACTAGATAGAATACACACACACTTTCATTTTACTTAGTGAAAATCAACATATTCTCTCTATGTCTCTCTTCCAAACCCACGGCTACAACCAAACAACATACATAATCCATACAAAATTTATCTACAACATTTACAAGTGTTCCTACAATATATCAAAGATATCCCAAGGTGTTTAGAAGGTTTGGTTTGGGGTTTACAAGTGTTAAAACAAGCAAGGATCAATATTAGGGTTTCTTTGGATTTAGGGTTTTCAAAATCTTGGAAGCTAGGGTTTGTTTGCTAAACAAGGGTTTAGATCATATTGTTCATCATCATACATCATATTAAGGTTACCTAAAACCCTTAATCTCTTTACTTTCATAATTTTATGCATATATATATAATGTTTATATAGTTAATCACCATCTAGGAAACTTATCTACATGAATAATGAATTTTTACACTTGTTTATGATTTGGTATACTTCTACATTTGTTATATGGATGTTAATATCATGTTCTAATGGAAATATAAGTATTGTACAAGTGTGGTTTATGTGTAAAAAGTGTATATAAACAAGTTACCTTAAAAGTGTATATATAAAAGTTCATGAATAAATAAGTATGTAGACATATGGATCTTGTGATTCTTGAACAATATTTGGACAAATCATGGACTAAGGACCCTAAGTATGTAAGCCATGTAGAGTTAAGTATTGTAATGGACTTGTAACAAAGTTACTAAACCTAAAAGTTACAAGAACAAGCTTAAACATGTTTTTAAGAAAAACTTCAAATGTTTATGTTTAAATTCAAAATAAAAAGTATTTATTTTATGTTTTTATAAAATACTACATCTCATGAGGATTCTAAAAAGGTAAGAAACTCAAAAAATCGAGCTATAACGAAGGAGATACGTAACTTACAAGATTTAGTTATAAAAAGCGTTTTATAAAAGAAATTTTATAAAAACCATTTACTTTTAACTTTTTATATATACAAATGGATATTTTTCTCAGATAGTACATATTTTTAGAATTCCAAAACATTAAGAATCATAATTTTTCGATCAATAACGAAGGAGTTATAGATTTTTTTGTATTTACGATAATTTAAGTTTATAAAGATAATTTTATAAACTATGAACAGTAAAAATACTATTCATCTCAGATACATTTTGAAAAATACATTAATTAGATAAAACTTTTAATTACGAAGACGTGCATGAAAGAATCACTAAAATCGGAGTTAAAACGAATAAGATACGACATTTACGAATTTACGACGATTAATTTTATAAAAACAATTTTATAAAAGTATATGAACATTAAAAGTACTGTTCACCAGAGGACTTAAAATATGAAAATATAATATTTTGATAACTCGTCTTAATATGAAAGCGTGGACATAAAAAACGTAAGAAACGGACTTAAAACAAGAAAGTTGTGCCGTTTTTACTAAAGAGATATTTATAAACGTTTTACTTTATAAATATGATTTCACAAATACAATTAGATGGTGATGTAGCTATATAAAATTATATATGGTATTAGTTAATCAAAATGCTTAGTGCTTATACGACCTATAATTAATTAGGTTGCATTCGGGTGTATACGTGACGCATTTTATGTGATACTTGGATTATTCATTCACTCGAGGTGAGTTCATAGCCCCACGTTTTACATTTTAATGATTAACAAGTTTTTGGGTGAGAAACATATGCATGTTTTACAATTGGACGCAAGTGGACATTTTACATTACGATTACGTGTTTGCCTAAGTAGCGATAACCCTCTGAGCCCATTATCATGAACTGTCAATTACTTGTTATGAGCGTGAATGTTATAAATAGATCTATTTGGGATTGACATCCCCGTTCGGGTGAGTCATGCTCACTGTGCCGGTATGCCAGACAACGAACGTATATCATGTCGGACATAGGATGTTATGGGTTAGAACATCATCACGGGCAATGTTGGCAATTTATATTGCAATTCATACATGTCGAGCTTCAGTGTCATGAGCTTAGGGAAACGTAATCACATTTTATGATGTTTGCATCTGTTGCATTACCAAGGGAAGATCTTGCGCCTACATTATAACATTTTACAAACCTATGAAATCACCAACATTATTTTGATGATTTAAGCAATAATTTTCTCAGAGATCATAAAGTACAAACAAGGGACACATTGTGGTCTTATATTGGAAAGTCATGCATTAAAGGATTTGGTTGCAATTACATTTCATGAAACATTTTGATTATTGACTAGAAAACTTTGTAATTTCTATTTGAACAGTGAATCTACGGTCCTATTGTAACAAACACTTTACTAAACCAATGTATCTGTTTTAAACGACTTTTGTGTCGTTCTTATATATATCTTGTGCTGTTGATCTTGAAGTAACATGCCCCGGATCCTTATTCCGCTGCGACCCATTTTAGGGGTGTTACACATATGGAAGTTATATGAAGGTTACGACGTAACACCATATCTGGTTACGCCGTAATAGCTGCTTAATTATGAAATGCCGTGTAAGTTGGTTACGGCATAACACCTTTATTGGTTACGCCGTAACAGGTTTGATACCTATAAATAGAGGCCTCATTCAAGCTATTCCGACATCACTTCCTCCAACACCAATCAGAGAGGCCGACAAAGGCTTTCCACCTTCATAGAATTCCACCTAGCGTCCATGGAGAACACACTTTACTTACTTTTTCTATTTAAAGTTAAAATTAGAATCCTGTAAGAATATGAGTTTTTCAATATATGATTTTCTCTATCTCATTACTGTGTTACCTACCATGAGCAGCTAAGCACTTAAAAGGCTAGCCTAGTTTTAAGAATTTATTTTGTTAAGATTTGTTTCTTGTAAAGTAAGGTTTCATTATATATTTCTTGACAATTGTGTAACCTGAGTATTGGTAAGTACGGAGGTTTAGACCTAGCTTGCCCCATAAATAGATTAACTTGTCAAGATGATCCAATGGTACTAGGAAGGACACTAACTCTATTAACCTTGTGTAGTAACTGACCGGTCACCGCACTTATAATCGATACATAAAAATGCACAGAAACTCTTTCAGAAAGGGTTAATATGCTAATAGTTTAATAGATGATGTTTTGTGAATTATTGGATTAATCACTGCAACATGGATAACCTACCTCCTAAATGATTCAAAATCGCAGGAAGTATAGGATAAACTGTATATGCACATTCAAGTCTATCGACCTTAGAAACCAGTAATGAAACCATAGTTTGACATTACACAGGAAATTGTCTTCATAACAATAGTAATGAAGTAACTAGGTTAGCACATTTTCTCTCTTGATATCTCCTATCCTTTTACTTTTCAGTTATTTATTTTATTGTATTGTTATTTATTTATTTCACAAAAACCATTTTCAAAACGTAACATTTCAAATTAAGACTAATTACAAATTAGCTCTTGGGACGACCTCGAATTTACCATTCTATACTACCCACGAACGGGTTATCTGCCCGTTAGTGTGGGGTTAGGTAGATCGAGTTTTATAAATTTAAAACTTGGTAAAAATAAATATTTCAAAAGAAAATACGCATCAAGTTTTTGGCGCCACTGCCGAGGAGCTAAAAATTAGTAGTAATTTAAATTTTTGCTATTATGTCTTTTTTTAACCTCTATTTATTCTCTAGGAAACATCATGGATGAGGTTGACATTGAAGATCTCACCATTGAACAGTATTTTAGGATGACACAAGAAAGTCAGATACCTAAAAAGGTTGATGATATGACCATCGCGGAATACCTGAAATATGAAGAAATAATGAAAACCCAGGATTACAATGAATATTAGCCACACTCGGCCAAATCCCATGTCCTTACCACACACAAGGACCATTTAAGTCCTCGTCATAGAAGTCCCGATCCACCATTAGATATAAAAACCAACCCTTACCTTCAAGCATCACAATCCCCTGTTCACCCTAAAATCACTAAAACCATGAGCAAATACGCTTGGGAAATTGAAGAATAGATCAATCAAGGCCTAGGTGATTGGTTTGAAGCAGAGTTAGAGAAATGCTAGAAAATTCTACAAAAAAGGAACGATAGTCATTCAAACCTAAGGAGGCAAGCCAGGGATGATGCCCTAAGAAAGTGGGAAGCCCAGATCGATCAACTTCGAAGGGAAGAACATGCAGTGAGTGAGTGAATGATGGTTCACACACCAAAAAATGACGTGCATCAGAAAGAAACCAGCCAAATTGAAAGGATATCAAGCCTACCTGAGAAGCCAAACCCAGGAAGTCTTACTATCCCTTGTTCAGTTGATATATTTAGCATAAATGCAATAGCAGACTTAGAAGCCAGCGTTAATATTATGTCTGAGTCTATGTTGGATGAATTAAGCCTTGCCAACCCAAAGCATGCTAACATAATAGTAGAAATGGCTAATAAAACTAGGTGTGTCTCCCAGGGGATAGTTGAAAACGTCCTGGTAAAGATTGATAAGTTTTCTTTCACTTTTGACTTTGTAATCATTGATACAAAGGAATTAAACAGTAAAACTATCATTCTTGGTTGACCTTTTTTAGCAAACATTCATGTTGAGATTAATATTTCCACCAGAGAAGTCTCTCTTGGGATTAAGGAAGACAGGGTAAAAATCAAAATGAAGGAAAAAGAGTGAAATACGGTTGTTGGTGAACACCTTAACAAACGACCAACATCACAGGCTGAACTAAGCCATGGAGCTGTCAATAAAACCCATTGGTGTGAACCTGTTCGCCAAGAACATGAAAAAGGATACACATTATGGGCATCATGTGACCCTTACCATGAAATATGCGATGGAGGGGGAATCCCGGACAAAAAATTCAAGCATTACTGGAAAAGCACAAACGATAATGATCGTATAAACTTAGAATGGGAAGGATTAAGCTGTACCAATTGGGTAAGGGCGAGGTACGGTAATGCAAACGATATAACTACAGAAAGAATCTTTCAAAAAATTTAGGACACTAAGCTTGGAGGACAAATACGAGAAAAGACCTTAACAGAAGAACATGATGATCCTGAGAAATGTAGGGAGACCAAGGAGAGAGCAATAATCGAGGAAATGGTTAACAAGTTACCTGAAGAATGGTTTTTAGAGGTTAGCAGAGATAAGGATGACTTGGAAGGAATCATTGACTACCTAGAACATATATTATATGATGGATTCATTGATTACAATGATGAAGCTTATAAGCAATGGAGGAACAAGTTACTAGGAATGCCCTATACAGAACCCCCACCAATTAAAAAAGAAAAGCTGAAATAACTAAGTATAACCTAGGGGCTGGTGAGGTATTCACGAAAACTAAGATTTTGAACATAAAAGAATTTCCCAGAACAGCAGCTGACATCGCCAATATAAGGGCAGAAATAATTAAGGACAGAAATAATAGTTCAGAAGATCTTTCCAATACAAAAAGGAGACATTGGTGTAAACCAATTTACCAGTGGAAGGAAGACATATGCACCAAATGGGCTTCATGTAACCCCCATTTCGATGAATGTGATGGAGGAGACAACCCTAGGGAAAACAAAGAATATTGGGAAAGTAGTAACGATGATATACGAACAACTTTAGAATGGGAAAATTTAAGTTTTGACAACTGGGTAAGAGTGGCCTTTGGAAAGGTATGTAACATGACTAAAAGAAAATTTTACAAAGATTATTGGAGAAATGAGTGGCAGGATAAACTGGAAAACGAAGTAACGTAGAATGAGCATGAGTCTAACTTAAAGACTCGTTAATAAATAAAAGTGCTTGTCGGGAGACAACCCGTCTTTTATTTAATGAAATTTCTTTTTACATTAGTTGGTTGGCATGTTTTTTACTTTGTTTTGCAGGATCCAAAAGCTAGGAGGCAATTATCGAGACCGGCTCAACTCATATTCATTTGGTAACTTTGCTAAATTTGCAGCAGTTACGGCGTAACCACTACAGGTACGTTGTAACCACTATAGGTATGACGTAACCCATTTCAAGGTTACGCCGTAACACCTTAAAAACTTAAAAAAATTACCATTTGATTACGACGTAACCACTATGGTTACGACGTAACCACTATGGTTACGCCGTAACCTCCTTTTGAAATCTTAAAATTTTAAGTTTTAAACATGTCTAAACCTTGTATACGTAAATGGACTTTGTGGGTATGTTCTTTGGAAGCCCTCATGAGACTAAACTCATCCACTTGGGCCACCAAGTAGTTTAAAAGGCTTGTTGCATATGCTAAATGCAACCGTGATTCCTACAAAAGTGAGTTAGGTTTGTATTTCCTGTACACTTCTTGTAAAACGATTTTATGCTTTGGTTTGTTTCTGTGATCACAGGGGATAAAGAGCTTGTGGGAAGACGGAGATAATCTAAAAGATCATTGCCAAATTTCAAATCTCGAAGCAAAGCTCAGGGAGTTTCTTGTCTTAATTATATTATTTTCTTTTTATTTCATTTCTTTAATGTACAATAGGGAAATTGTACAAATCAAGTGGGGGGATGGGAGTAGAATTAACACTTGACATATGTTTTGCCTTCGATTTTCTAGTTTTCTTTCAAAATTATGCCAATTTTAAAATTTTTTGACAATTTTTTCTTAAATAACTAGATTTAATCTTTTTCGAATGCACATTACCCTTTATTAGTACTTGGTGAGATTTATACCTAATATTCCGTTTCCATCATATTACTTAAAAATCCACCAAAATATTAAGTGTGCCGGTAGTATTGTAGACTTTAAAACTTGGCATGTACATCATTTTGAGACCTAATTGATTAGCAAGAATATATAGTTCAAGAAGACGAAATAAAATCACCCCAAACAGCCTAAAAGTGTGGTGTGTGTTTATCCACTTGTTACACTGACTTGTCGACCTCCCGTAAAACCCTTTTGTTGCACTCATTATTAGTTCAAGATACCTCTAGATCACCCTTGTCAAACCAATCTATGTTTTCACCCTACTCTATATGTTTTGTTACACCATTTCACCTTAGCCTACCCTGTAGTCTTTATTTTCTTTGTGTTGAAATCTCTGGCTACTTAAGTCCATGGTTCGAGGGGAATGGGAACGAGAATTATATGCATTCGTGGAAGACAATCAGTTATGATCTATAAAGACCCCCCCGCCACCCCCCACTATTATCACCACTTTCGACATTGTTTATCTCAAGTGGGGGGGGTGTGCGTATAATATCAAATGTTGCAAGGGTAATAATTAAAGATATAAACTCCTGTGATATTTGCATATTATGAAGAAAATGAATAAAAGAGGGTGCAACAAAAAGCCACCCATGTGGTAAAAAATGTAAAGATGGTGCAAAATAAAAAATTAAAAAAATGGAGCTAGTAGCCCATTATTGCACCAAGACATCTAAGTAAAATAGAGCAAGCATCCCATTATTACTCCAATCATCTCAATACACTTGACAATGAAGCTAGTAGCCCATTTGTTGAAAGATCATGATTTTTCAGACTTAAACTCTTGACCCATGGATGGACATACTAAGTTATACAACCTTAGATTATTTTATACTATTTTGTTTTGTGTTTTATTAACACCCAAAAAATGTGTATCCAATGTCTATCCTAACCCGTTTATTACCCTTTAAAATCATATTACCCTTGTTGCTTTCAAGAATTATTTATACCCTAATTATGACTGGTGCAGATTTGTGTACTTTCTAAGCTTATGATAGAATACATGCTATGACTGTGCAATTGAGCGATCACCCCAAAAATGAAACACGTTAGACAATGAAAGTTTAGTAACTTTTTATCCCCTTTTCGTGAGAGTGTTTTCGGTTTTAATGTTTTCTAGCCATAAGAGTGTCCATAAATTTCATTTCTTAAAGTATTCTCGACAAATCTTTTTATGATATATTGTTAACAGTTCTACTTGATGGTTAGCATAAGACCAAGTGGTGTGGACATTTGATAACATTAAAGTAGTTTAATACTTTTCGTGGTAAATACCCCTATATAACTTTGCAATGTTCTCACTAATGCTCAAAAACGAGATATTTTCTAAAGAATGTTACGGCGTAACACCAAAAATGGTTACACCGTAACATAAATTAAGCAAGTACGAAGATCAAGGATAAGGTTACGGCGTAACACCATATCTAGTTACTCTGTAACCATATATTTAGAAGAAAATCTTGACAAAGTTAGAGTTACGGCGTAACACCATATCCAGTTACGCCGTAACCATGAAGATCCACAAATATGGAATGAAGATCACGTACTTATGGACATTATTTGAAGGTTACGGCGTAACACCATGTCTGGTTATGCCGTAACGACTGCTTAAATATGGAATGTCGTGTATGATGGTTACGGCATAACACCGAAAATGGTTTGCGCTGAACAGAGTTTTAATACCTATAAATAGAGGCCTCATCCAAGCTATTCCGATATCACTTCCTCCACAGCCAATTGGAGAGGCGACAAAGGCTTCCAACCTTCAAAGAATTCCACCTGGAGTCCAAGAGAGATCACACTTTACTTACTTTTTGTATTTAATCGTTCAAATACAAATACTGTAAGAATTATGAGTTTTCAATCTATGATTTCTTCTATCTCTTACTGTGTTTTTGTTACCATGAGCTGCTAAGCAGTTAAGTGCTGGCCTAGTTTATGAATTACTTTTTTTTTATTAATTGTTTCCTATTAGATTATGTTTCGTTAGATATTCTTTGACTATCGTGTAACCTTGGGTTTTGGTAGTACGGGTGGTTTGGACCTAGCTTGCCCCATTATTAGATTATCTAGTCAATATGGGATCCAATGGGTACTAATCGCAGGGAGTATACTTAAAAAGCACTGGAACTCTTTCAAAGGGGGTTAATAATCATTATAGATTATTAGATATGTTTTGAGAATAGTTGGGATTAATCAGTGCAACCTGGATAACCTACCTCCCAGATGATTTGGGACTGATTTGGAATCGCAGGGAGTATAAGATAGATTAAATATGCACATTCAAGTCTATCGGCCTTAGAAACCACTAATGAAACCATAGTTTAACATTGCACAAGAAAATATTTTCATAACAGTAGTAATGAAGTAACTAGGTTAGCACGTTTTCTCTCTTGATATCTCCAACTCTTTTACTTTTAGTTATTTATTTTATTATTATTTTTCATTCCTTTCAATTCAAATCAAAAACTATTTTCAAAACATGACATTTTAAATTAAAACTAATTACAACTTAGATCTTGGGACGACCTCGGATTTACCATTCTATACTACCCATGATCGGGTTCTCTGCCCATTAGTGCGTGGTTAGGTAGATCGAGTTTTATAAATTTAAAACTTGGTAAAAATATATTTTAAAAAAATACGCATCAATCACGAAAGCTCAAGCGAACAGGTTGAAGTTGGGGGGGGGTTTTTTTTTTGTAATTGAAATGGCTGACCTAGTGGTAAAACCATGTTAGACATGATATCGAACACAATTTTTAAAGCAAAACTTGAGGTCGAAAAGATAATCTACAAGATAAGGGAAGGGGGTTGAGATGGTTTGGTCATGTCGAGAGGAGACCGCAAACAACGCCAGTTAGATGAGTCAAAGCTCTGTTAGTTAACGGATTGAGGAGAAATGGTAGACCAAAACTTAGATAGGGGGATAGACTTAAGCTGGACATAAATGAGATTATCTTATATGAGGAACATTACACTCTAAAGAACCGCATAGGAAGAATTAGAAATGAGGGTAGAAGTGACAGGTCTTGGAGTAGGTCTTGCGTTTAGGCCTTTATTAACCTCTTAGTAGATTTGCCTCTTTATGTTTTGTCCGAGTTCATAACCTCTGATAGGAATTCATAGAGAGATAGGGTCATCATTTACGGTATTTCGCGCTAGGTTTGATGGGAAGGTTTTTTAGGTAGTTTTTTTGAGTGTAGTTTTGAATAAGTGCTATAGAAGCCTTCCCACTTGCGTTTTAGATAGTGCTTCATAGGAAGTTTCCTTTAGGCTTCTAGACTTTAGTATCATTTCTTGTGGCTTTTGTCTTGCTCATAAGATTAGGTCCCCATAGGTTGTAGCCTTGCTTAGATCTGCGTTGCCTTTAGCTCCTTTTTGGCTGGCGTTTCTATGTGCCCTTTCTTCTTTATGCGGTTTTGCTTTTTGTTTATGCATTTATGCTTTTATGTTTGCTTTATGCTAGTATGTCTTTCGCTTGCCTTTTTATGTTTCGGCATTTAAGTTTTTTTGCTTGTTTCACACCCTGTAAAATTTTTTGATTTATCATCATTGACTTTTCCGTATATTAGTTTGACTTTTATAATTAAGTGTTAATTGTTGTATTTAACCGGTAAGTTTCCCGTGTGTAACTAAAAATAGTTAGCGGATGCGTTTCGGCTTGCTAGTTGATGTAGTCTTTTGACAAATGTCACGTTTTTATGTTTCGGGGAGATATTTAAATTTTCGAATTTTTCAGTCGAGTTTACGCGTTTCTAGTTTTGCGTATACCGTAAATGATGTTTGAGAAATATCATGTGCATGGAAAATATCTATAATTCAAAAGATACCAACTTGCATGTCCAAATGCAATGGTGATCAAATTGGTCCCCCTCCCCTTTTCTTTCTCTCGTCCGCCAACACCAACACAAACACAAACACTCACCCTAAAATTTTACCTATGTGTTTCCTTGATATTTTTGCTTCCTAGGATCCATTTTAGTGTGTATATAATTTGGTCTATGTGCATTCACCTCTCATTTACCTCAAGCAACTTCTCTCTCAAGAAAAACACATACACCCAAACTTTGTTCTCTCCTTCCCTTTCCTCTCTAACATCCGACGCAAACAACACCCCTTAAATCATTCATTTTCAAAATTTGATCAAGATTCTTGAAGCTAAAGAGTATTTTGGGTTGATCCTTATAGTTAGTTTGGGTATTTTAACAACATTCGGGTTGTTAATCTGATCATTAATCTCTCCTTAAACCCATCTCTTGTAAATTAATCTTTTATAAAATTTATTGTACTTTTGTTAACCTCTTAATGCATAAATAAGGGTTGTACACTTGTTTTTATAAAGATCAAAGATTTAATGTTTGCAAAACCTTAAAAAGATTCTTACATATTTCGAATGGAAATAAACAAAACATAAGGAATGTGTAGTTGTGTTGTTGTGGTTGTTTTTGTGTAATAAATACCAAAGCGCTTATATGCTTATTCGGCTTATTATTAAGCTCGAATGGGCTTATTCGAGCTTATATAGCTCCCGACGCAATAAGGAAACAAAAGAAGTGCATTTTGAATTATTAAGGTTTTCGTCTCATATTATCTAGCTTATCTTTGTGGCTTATTATGAGTTCTAAAGAGGATTTCGTGCTTATTGGACTTATTGGATAAGCACAAAAGTGCTTATCGGGCTTAAAGGGCCTCGGCCCAAAACCCAAGCCCAAACCGTAGGCTTAGACAATAAGCTCCACGGCTTGGCTTATCTTAGTGACTTATTTTAGAGCTTATTTGATTATCTTTTGGCTTATCGGACAATTATTGGACTTATTGAAATTTGATGTCTTCGTTTAGGCTTACTGGGCCTAAAAGTCTAATAAGGGCCCATTAACACTCGACTTATTATAGTTAAGGGCATATGGCTGATTTTGACTTATTGAACTTATATAAACTATAACTTATCATCATATGTATTATGATTAGTCGTTACGACGAGTTTTTGATAAAACTTAAGTAGATGTTGTGATTTGGTTTATAATCGGAAAGTGAGTATTATTTGGGAAAGTGATTTTGGATAAAGTCAAAGACTTTGGAAAACGTATATAAACGAAAGGGTTAAGCCGAAATTTTATAAAAACTTTATACTTAGAAAATGTTTGATAAAACTTATTTTCTTAAAACTCGACAAAATGACGAATTCACAATATTTTATAATTAATAAATGATTATTTTACTAAAACGGGATAAATGAACTAAACTATATACTCTTATACATGATACAAAGTATTTTCCTTAACGACGACTAAAAGACAATAATAAAATATTATTATTTTAATACCCGACTAAAGGACGAAAAATATATTTTATAAAATTATAAATTATAAAACTTGCTATAATTTCATACAAAAATTAAAAACGTGTAAACGATTACATCAAGACGTTTTAGTTAATTAATAATGGTGTACCGTTACATTGCCGAGATATATTTATTTTTGTTCCGATCATTCTAATACCCTGTTGGAATAGCTGAAAATATGCTCGTTGAAGTTGGTAAATTCACCTTCCCTGTTAATTTTGTTATTTTAGAAATGGAAGAAGATAGTAAAGTTCCCCTAATCTTAGGAAGACCTTTCCTTCACACTGTCGATGCAGAAATTCGAGTCAAACAGAAGCAACTCAATCTCGGAGTTGGAACTGAACGAATGATCTTTCACATTGATTCTGCGATGAAACATTCCTATTCAAACAATGATACATGTTTCAGTATTGACGTCATCGACGAAATCTTTGAAGAATATTTCGATGCTCTTCTCGATGAAGATAGTAAAATCCTCCATTCCATCGAAGGAAGCATCCTTAAAGAAAAACTCTTCGCTGAATTCGATGAATTCATGGCAATGATTGCCGATGAAAATTCTGAATCCAAATCTGACATCGAAGAACAACCATTCAAAAAAATCACCTTTAACACCGATTACACGATCAAAACATCTATTAAAGAACCTCATACGGATCTTGAATTCAAACCTCTTCCTGAAAACCTGGAATATGTATTCTTGGAAGAACCCTTTTTTCTTCCTGTTATCATATCATCTCAGCTTTCTAAAGAAAATAAAAATAAACTCGTATCCGTTCTTAAAAGACACAAGCAGGCCTTTGATTGGAAAACAACAGACATTTCAAGAATTTGTCCATCTTTTTGTAAACATAAAATTCAACTCCTGGAAGACAAAAAACCAGTTGTTCAAAAACAAAGAAGATTAAACCCAAACATGCAAGAAGTTGTAACAAAGGAAATAGTTAAATTGCTCGATACATGTATCATTTATCCAATCACCAATAGTCCTGTGGTGAGCCCGATTCACTGTGTACCAAAGAAAGGTGGTATTACAGTTGTTACTAACGAAAGAAATGAACTTGTCCCAACAAGAACTGTTACAGGTTGGAGAGTCTGTATTGACTATCGAAAACTCAATAAAGCAACTACAAAAGATTGTTGGGATTCTAGATTTGATGAAACAAAATAAATAAAAGAATGAAACAAGAAGGACTTAAACGTAAAGCTGGAATTCTTCAAAAGATGGAAGATTTGAAGATTCTAAAAGATCTCCTTAAGAAGATAAAAGATATAGAAGATAAAGATAAAAGTTAGGAAGATATTATTTGTTTCCTAATTATATTTGTTCTTATCCTTTGTAAACCTAGATGATCTCTACTATATAAAGAGACATTAGGTCGTGTAGTTTTGGTTTTGTGACAGACAAGTAGTCGACTAAAGGGGTGTTATTTTTTGTCGTGTTGTGTTCTAGGCGCGTGTGGTGGTTCAATGTAAACGACTAGATGAGTTTGTAGCCCCAAGATCAATGTTTCATGAACTGTTCTAGTTAGAGTAACCGTTCTAGAATTGTTCATCTAGGTAATTTGGGCGAATAGTGGAATATTATGGTTAAAAACCTTGTTGAAATAACTTTGTTCATTATGCTATTTTCGCTATGCATTCTTTCATGTTCATTGTTATTTTTCCTAGATATAGATCTAAACAATCTGAGCTTACAACGATTCTTTAGACTTCACAATTGGTATCAGAGCCTGGTGGCTCGTGATATCTAAGATCTACAAGGTTTTTGGTATTGTGTTCTTGATGAAAAAGAAGAGACAAATCTGTTTTGGCGATTTGGTGTGATTTTGGTAAGGTTAGGGTTTTGGATTTGACTGGTGGTTGGTACAGCAGGTTTGTGGTTATTAGCGGATTGAATTATGCTTTGTGATTAGACAGTATGTGATAAGATTGAGTTTAGAGCATGTTGATACTGCTAGTTCACGAACAGTAGTAAGTTTGGGTATTAATATTGCTCATATTTACTTAGTACTGCCAATATGATTATTAAAGCTGCTATGAATACTTTGTACTGCCAAGGATGATTCAAAAGAAAGTAAGTGCAGTTTATTCGTTAATACTGCTTGGGTTAGCAGTTACAACTGCTTGTAGTAATTGATTGGGTTTAATACTGCTAGTTTATTATTTGTTAATGCTGTTAATCCTTGGTTAATGCTGCCAATTAAAGGTTAGTACTGCTCATTGGATGTTTATACTGTTGGTGGTTTAAAGAGTTAGTATTGTTTGAAAGATGTTTTTGTTAGTACTACTGCGTTGATACTTAATACTGTTGGCCAAGAAAATTAATACTGCCAATTCATAGTTTGTACTGCTATTGAAAGCAGTTAATACTGGTAGCTTTAGCAGGTATCGGATAACACACATGTTGAATCTCGGATTGAACAGATGCTTCGTTTAAGGGGAAGCTAACAGATTGATTTGGTTTAAATGTTCTTAAACGTTTAAAAGGCTTGTATTTCTGGATTAATTGGTTATGAAGAAGATTGTTTATCACTTATTAGGAGTTGAATTGGAGTTTCACAGGTTTGTGTTTTATCATATCTCAAATGGCTTACAACATTTGAAGATAACTTGTTCGTACTTAGAAACGACGTGACGAAGACTTGACGAATCTAGCAAAGGTGTGTGATCTAACTTATGGTGCTCAATGCTTACATTTGCTATCACTTTGGTTTTGTGTCTCATAGAAGATGAGGATTTTTGTCAAGAGGTTGCGATCTACTTATATTTCACAAATTTATTTATAAGTTTGACGTCACGCGAATAGTACAAGACATAAGACACAAGTTTGGGTTATTCTACTTCTACATCAAGTTCGTTATACTTAGTTTTCTTCATCAGTAATCATTACATAGAGCCTACAGAATTGAAGATCAAGAAATGGTTAACATATGGGTTTCAAGGGAAGCTTATTGTTAAAATGTTTAACCATTTACATGCATCGTCGAGGTGAAGGGTTTTACTACTGCTAGTCATTATTACTACTGCTAGTGTGAGTTTCTATTACTCAAGTTCATTTTTTTTATTGTGCTTAATGGTGGGTAATTTGAGGAGTTAGAAGGCTTGGATTAGAAGTGTGATATTGGTTTGTAGTGGTCAAGATCAAAGTTGCTTATATTCATGGATTATGACAAAAAGGGGAACAAATATTAACAGGTTGCAACTTATAGATCCTTGGTGTGGCATGGTACAAAGGAAAGCTACTTAAGGGGAAGTTTTGTTTCATTCAGGGAGATGATTACATCTCAAATTCAGGGGAAGCTTTGGCTTTATAATGAAGTTCGTACACGACTTTGTTTGTTTTGTCATCATCAAATAAGGGAAGATTGTTGGGATTCTAGATTTGATGAGACAAAATAAATAAAAGAATGAAACAAGAAGGTCTTAAACGCAAAGCTGGAATTCTTCAAAAGATGGAAGATTTTGAAGATTCTAAAAGATCTCCTTAAGAAGATAAAAGATATAAAAGATAAAGATAAAAGTTAGGAAGATATTATTTGTTTCCTAATTATATTTGTTCTTATCCTTTGTAAACCTATATGATCTCTACTATATAAAGAGACATTAGGTCGTGTAGTTTTGGTGTGCACAGAAAATGTAGTCGACTAAAGGTGTGTGTGTGTTCTAGGCGTGTGGTTCATTGTAAACGCCTAGAATGAGTGTTGTAGCCCCAAGATCAATGTTTCATTGATCCTGTTACTAGTTAGAGTAATCGTTCTAGAATTGATCATCTAGAATTAGGACGAATAGTGAATAATATGAATGAAAAACCTTGTTGAAATAACTTTGTTCATTATGTTATTTCCGCTATGCATTCTTTCATGTTCATTGTTATTTTTCCTAGATATGGATCTAAACAATCTGAGCTTACAACGATTCTTTAGACTTCACAAAAATCATTTTCCTTTGTCGTTTATGGACCAAATGTTTGAAAGACTCACATGAAATAAATACTTTTGTTTCCTCGATGGTTTTCCAGATATTTTCAAATACCAATCGATCCTATAGACCAAGAAAAAACAACGTTCACATGTCCTTTTGGTACATACACTTATAAGCAAATGCCTTTCGATTTATGTAATGCTTCAGCTACTTTCCAAAGGTGCATGTTAGCTATATTTCATGATATGATCAAAGAATCAGTCGAGGTATTCATGGACGGTTTCTCCATCTTTGAAAGCTCTTTTGATCACTGTCTGAACAATCTTGATAAAATGCTTTAGCGTTGCAAAGATGCACATCTTGTCCTTAACTGGGAAAATGTCACTTTATGGTTAAAGAAGGGATTGTGCTTGGACACAAGGTTTCCGAAGCAGGTCTTGAAGTCGACAAAGCAAAGATCGACGTAATCTCCAAACTTCCACCACCCACTAATATCAAAGGTATTAGAAGCTTTCTGGGACATGCCGGTTTCTACCGAAGATTCATTAAAGATTTCTTAAAAATCGCTCGTCCTCTTACCAACTTGCTCGAAAAAGATACTCCATTCGAATTCAATGACGAATGTCAAAACGCATTCAAGATATTAAATGAAAAGCTCACATGTGCTCCTATGATCGTAAGCCCAAACTGGAGTCTTCCGTTCAAAATCATGTGTGATGCAAGTGATTTCGCAGTCAGAGCAATCATAGGTCAAGAAGAAGGTAGAAATTTTCATTCGATATACTTTACAAGCAAAACTCTCAACGCAGCTCAGCAGAACTGTACAATCACTGAAAAAGAACTTATGGCTGTAGTCTTTACTTTTTACAAATTTTGATCCTATCTGGTATTATCAAAGACAATCGTACACACTGATCACTCGGCTCTTAGACACCTATTTAAGAAACAAGACGCTAAACCACGCCTTATCCGTTAGATTCTTCTCTTACAAGAATTTGATATCGAAATAAAAGATAGAAAAGGTAAAGAAAATGTTGCAGCTGGCCACCTATCACGGATTAAGAATGAAGAAACAAGTGATGACAGTGAACTCGATGTTAGTTTTCCTGGAGAAACTCTTATGGAAATAAACACTGAAGACGAACCATGGTTTGCAGACTTTGCGAATTATTTAGCAAGTGACATCATACATAAAGGAGTGACATATCAGCAAAAGAAAAAAATTTCTCAGACATCAAACACTACTTCTGGGAGGAACCCTACCTCTTCAAAGTATGTTCTGACGGTATGATCAGACGATGTATCTCTGGACCAGAAACCCGAACCATTTTAGATCA
This sequence comes from Tanacetum coccineum, assembly GCA_026074375.1. Taxonomy (NCBI): domain Eukaryota; kingdom Viridiplantae; phylum Streptophyta; class Magnoliopsida; order Asterales; family Asteraceae; genus Tanacetum; species Tanacetum coccineum. The sequence continues at coordinate 1,271 of BQNB010076295.1, read as the reverse complement.
ATGTCACCACGGACCGACCGGTGGACATTATAGACCAAATACAACAGCTAAAAAAGTCTTAGACTCAGATTTCTACTGGCCGACCATTATCAAAAAAGCTCATACTCAAGTTCGCCTTTGCGAAGCATATCAGAAGACAGGAAATATTTCAAAACGTGATAAGATGCCCTTAAACAGCATTCAAGTATGTGAATTTTTCAACATATGGGGTATCAATTTCATGGGATCCTTTTCCAATATCGTACAAATTTGAATACATTTTAGTCGTTGTCAACTATGTTTCTAAATGGGCTGAAGCACAAGCTCTACCAACAAACGATGCCAGAGTTGTTGTTACCTTCCTGAAGAAACTATTCTGCCATTTTGGAATGCCCAAAGCTCTCATAAGCGACAAAGGAACTCATTTCTACAACAAGATAATGTAAAAAACAATGAAAAGATATGGAGTTAACCACCGATTCTCTACATCATACCACCCTCAAACAAGTGGTCAAGTTGAAAACACGAACATAGCTCTTAAAAGAATTCTTGAAAAGACTGTTAAAGACAATCCCGCTATCTGGTCAAGAAAACTTGATGACGCTCTGTGGGCTTTTCGTACAGCTTACAAAACACCAACCGGAACAACACCGTACAAACTCATATATGGAAAGAATTGCCATTTACCATTTGAAATTGAACACCGTGCATACTGGGCCCTGAAGAACTGTAACCCAGATCTCATCGCTGCTGGTGAGAAACGAATGTTTCAATTACACGAGTTAGACGAACTAAGACATCAAGCCTATGAAAACTCTCGTCTATACAAGGCAAGAACCAAAGTCTGGCATGACAGGAAACTAAAGATAAGAAAAGAATTCAAACACGAAAATAAAGTGTTGCTCTTTCATTCAAAGTATAAATTCAAGCAGCTGAAGCTTAGATCTCACTGGCTAGGACCATACGTAGTAAAACATTAATATCTATCCGGATATGTTGAACTATATGGAAAAGATGGAAAAACGTTAATTTTTAACGGCCACTGACTCAAGCTATATCATGAAGAAGAAGATTATAATGACCGAAGGGAAGCCGTCACTCCATTTTTTCCAAAAGAATAAACTCTAGAAGCAGGAGTCTAGCTAACGACTCTTTTAAAAATTAAGCGCTTCGCGGGAGGCAACCTGTGGTTTACTTAAGTATAGAGGAGTCCCTTGTTGATCCCAACTTAAGATCTATTCTTTAGCTTGTAAAGATTAAGTTACTTTGAATAAATCCAAAACAACTATGGT
>BQNB010076294.1:0-17634 GCA_026074375.1 Tanacetum coccineum | reverse complement strand
AGGGGTATTTATAGCCTATACGCCTCTAAACTATACATAGTTGCCTATTCTAGTCCTCACGTATGTGACTATGATAAACTATGGTAATTCTGTAATGTCGTCACGTAAAAGTGAATTCCCAACACTTTACATGTTGCTTATTAACTAACTACACCGGTTAGTTAACCTCCAGTTTAAACCCTTTTCCACTCTCATCTTTAGAGTGATGATCCACTAAAAAAACCCGTAGAGCCAATCCTTTAGGAATTACACCAACTATTTGTTTCGTTACATCTTTACACCTTAACCTACCCTGTTAGATTAAGTTTAATTTACAGTTACTAGTTGCTTAAAGTTTAAAGTTTGTATTTCCTGAGTCTTGTGTCATTTTCTATCTTTGGTGCGGTTGGAAATTTGCACATTGCAAATGGGAATGTATATTAGTAGTCAAAACTCATATGATTTTACTACCATCATAATTAATTGTGAAACCGAAGAATGAAGAAATATCAAAGGAATTATCCGGAATTATTATGATCGTGAAGATGGTGAAACTACACCGAGATTTGAAGTATAGTTAGCAAAAAAATCAAAAAAATGGAAAATTACAATAAGAGAGAGAAAGAAAGTTTCAAGATAATGCCTTTATTATGCTTTGATATGACACCATGATTATGACGTTTCGGCCTCCTTTCCGGAGTGGGTTGTTACAATCATTTTGCAATTACCGAAGGAATTACACGAAGGATCGATTATTCGTTGATACGTCTTAAAAATCAACGATGTAAAGTATTGTACAAAGTGGAAGATATCGCCACTTGCCTTGTAGAGTATGTAAAGTTTTGGGACGATTGGGAAGTTGACCGTTACGGGAACGCCAACTTAGGTTGTTGTTTTTTATCTATGATCAAGACGTTGTAAATAGTTGTGTCTTTGTCATGGTAACGGTCGAGAAAAAAAGTGTCTAGCAACTTGTATCTTAAGTCTTAATCTATTTGTTTCTTGATTTTTATTTAACAACAATTTACTTCCCTCTCACCTAATGATTAGCCGCTGGTTTTACGCGAATGAGGATGTGATCGAGCGTGCATGTCTATTCCGTCGTTACGGCCATGTATGCATGTCTCAGCTGCCTCGTTGGTTTACGACTTTTGGTGAAAGTTAGAAGGTTCCTACCCTATATCATTCTTCATCCTAACCGTTGGTTAAATTCGAATGAGGATGTGATCGAACACACATGTCTATTCCGTCGTTACAGCCATGTATGTGTGCTTCAGCTGCCTTGTTGGAGTGGTACTTCTGGTGAAAGATTATAGAATGATCAACCGTAAGCCTTTCCATACAAAAACCCATATTTACCTTTATAAACTTGTTACTCCTTGGCTTTAGTGGTGGAGATGTGTATCCTTGCCAAGCTTATGATAGAATACTCGTCACGACCGAGCAATTGAGCAATTAAGTTATCATGTTACCACATAGATAGTTTTGAGTGATTTGAGGTGTTTTCAACTTTCAATTTCTGAGGTGTTTGGTTATGTACTTGTAATAGATTCAAAATAAGCGCTTTAACAGAAAATATCCTTAGAGATACATTTTTATAAACTTCTAAAGGCTACTTGAGGACAAGTAGGATTCAAGTGTGAGATATTTAATGACATCAAATAACGTATATTTTATATCATCATTTATCTCATGTTATTAACCCATTTTGTATAGTTATTGCAAAGAATTGTTACTTAATTGTTTATATTTGAAAATTGTAGTAAATACGGAGTACTTGGTGAATATTAGCCAAAAGGCACGCATTTTGGAGTTTAATGAAGATATTTAGAAGATTAGCTATTCTGACAGACCAAAACCGCCGATCCATCATGAAATACGGCGTATCCGTGCTTGCACTTACCAAAGACCACAAAGAAATAAAGCTCAATACGCTGTATCTAGAAGACCAATACGCCGTATTGAAGATATAGTATGTGAATATTCTGGAAGATATCAAGCGTGGTCCCTACTCCAAGAAATCCCCAATACGCCGTATCCAATCCTTGGATACGCCGTATCGAACCGACTTCCAGACCCTATAAATACAAAACTCAAAAACGAGTTTTAAGTGTGCTAAATCATATTCTCGATACCTAAACCATAAAAGTTGATTTTCAGAGGAGAAAAAGAGCAGAAGAGGTCGAGCAACGTTATCAATTCCATAGGAGACAACGTGTAATTCCGTATACTTTAGTAATCGTTCAGTTTTTGGTATCATTCGTTAACTCGGTTAGTTTACCTTGGCTAAATAATTACTCTTGTATTTATTATGACGTTTGAAGGCTAATACCTTCGGGTATTAGCCATTATTATGAAGATCTGAATGTTTGGTATTTGTTTATCTCGATTTCTTGATTTATCGTTGTATGCTTGTTTATGTTTATCAATTTATACTTGTTTACGCGCTTTTGTATGCGACCTATCATTCAACTGGATCTAGTGATACGGACCAAGTAGATCTAGAGTCTGGGATAGCTCTCCATATAGTAATTCATACATCTAGAATAATAGTTACACAAATATTGTCCTTCTAAGTCTGTGTCTAGGATACGCTTCGGGCTTAACTAGTTAATTGGATATTGCCAATGGTTTATTGATCGTGTTGACTAGCAGGTGACCTAGATAATTCAACAAGTAACGTTCTGATTCCATTGGATAGTTGGACAAGTGGACTACTAGTGTATAAATTGTCATTAAGCGGTAAGTGGGTAAAGTCTCTATGAGCTAGGGTTTAACAAGATCACCATTGCTTTAATCCTTAAGATAGATTATAATCAGCAAATAAGGATGCTTTATGTGGATGCTTTAATTGTGACAGAATTAATGTGTCTAGGTCTTAGGATGATGTAACGCCTAAGTCTTAAGAATGATATGCCACATCGAGAGAAGAAATCATTGCACTTAATAAACAAACCAACTTTCTAATTGGATTAATAATGGTTAATATAGTTTTCTTATATTTGGCTTGACCGCTCTTTTATCTTTTGTTAATTAGCTCGCGTGGGTTAAAGTGCCTTGAATTGATTGTAGTCACCAACCAAACCGTGCCAGTCTCTCAGGCTGAAAACCCCCTTTTCCCGTTAGAATTAGGAACTAGGACTGACATAGGTTTAGAATAGAGTAGAATTAACATAGATTAGATAACCAAGATATTAATTAAATTGATAGATTTAACCTCGCTTCAAGTGTTCGACACCCTACTTACCACGAAACTACTACCGATCAGGTACACTGCCCGTTAAAGTGTTGTTTTTGGTTTAGTCGGCAAAATATAAATTTAAAACTTGAATCAATAAAATATACACCACACAACGACACATCAGACATTAAGTAACTAAAGACTTGGAGTATTTAGTTACTTCATTTAATGTGTCCCTCAGTGTCATGGGGTTCACATATGTTTCAGGGAGATGGTTTAAGGGAGAAAAGAATATACACCACACTAAATGTGTTTGATCAGGGAGACTGATCAATCAATGTTCAACATGCCTAATTCTGCTTTCAGTCTGGTAAAAGTAGGTTCATCCAAGGGTTTAGTAAAGATATCAGCTAGCTGATACTCAGTGGGGATGAAGTGTAATTCAATATCTCCTTTAAAGATGTGATCCCTGACAAAATGATATCTTATGTCAATATGCTTGGTTCTTGAGTGAAGTACTGGATTGTTGGATATCGCAATGGCACTGGTGTTGTCATAAAAGATGGGTACCATCTTGTAATGGATGTCATAGTCACTGGGTTGACTTTTCATCCATAGGATACTTGCACAACACCCAGCAGCATCAACATATTCAGCTTCAGCTGAGGACATGACCACTGACTGTTGTTTCTTGGCACTCCAACAAACCAATTTTCCACCAAGTATTTGACAAGAACCTGAGGTACTTTTTCTGTCCATATTACAACCAGCATAGTTTGAGTCTGAATATCTTTTGAGATCAAAGCCTAAATATATTGGATAATACAAACCAAGGGTTGGAGTACCTTTCAGGTACTCGAGGATTCTTTTCACAGCTGTTAGAATTGGATATCAGGCCTTGTTGTAGTCAAGTACATCAGTGACCCAATCATTCCCCTATATGAGGTCTCATTAACTAGTTTGTCAGCTAGATCAGGACCTAAGTTGTTTGGAGAAACCATGGGTGTTTTTACTGAGGAACTATCAAAAATTTCATATTTTTTGAGTAAGTTCCTAGTGTACTGTTCTTGAAAAATTGAGATTCCTTTGTCATCCTGCTTGATTTGCAGTCCAAGGAAGTAGGTGAGTTCTCTTATCATACTCATTTCAAATTTCTTTGTCATCAGTTTCTCAAACTGTTTACAAAGTTTATAACTTGTTGAGCCAAATATGATGTCATCTACATACACCTGAACAATGAGAACATCTCCTTTTGATTTATAGATAAACAATGTGTTATCTATTCTTCCCATGATAAATTTATTTTGAATAAGGAAATTATATAGAGTCTCATACCATGCCTTTGGTGCATGTTTCAGTCCATAAAGGGCTTTGTCAAGCTTATAGACATAGCCAGGAAACTCACTACTTTCAAAGCCATGAGGCTGTTTAACATAAACTTCTTCTTTCACTTTACCATTCAGGAAGGCACTTTTGACATCCATTTAGTAAAGTTTGAAGTTCATATATGTGGGCAAAAGCAAGGAAATCCTTATGGCTTCCGTCCTTTCTACTGGTACAAAGGTTTTATCATAGTCAATTCCTTCTTCCTAACTATACCCTTGTGCAACCAGTCTTACTTTGTTTTTAGTGGTTGTACTATGCTCATCTTTCTTGTTCTTAAATACCCATTTAGAGCCTATGGTTGTTTTTCCATAGGGGAGAGGAACAAGAGTCCATACTTTGTTTCTATAGAACTAATTCAGTTTTTCTTGCATGGCATCAATCCATCTTGGGTGCTTCAGTACCTCAGACACCTTTTTAGGTTCTATCTCAGAGAGAAAGTCAGCAAATAGACATTCACTAGCTGAGGCAGCTGTAAGCTTGGCAGCCATGCTTCTTGTAAGCATGTCTTCACCAGGATCACTAATGACATTCACAAGTTTAATGTGTTGATCTCTTGACCATCTATCCTGAGGAACATGATGAGAACTTGCAGAGGCTTTATTTGAGATGTGAGATTGAGTGACATCAGGGACTAAAGATTCAGCAATAGATCCTGAGACTTTAGTATTGTTCTCTGATTGTACATCAGTGGGGTGAGTGATCATTTAATCATTCTAAATATTTTGTTCATGAGTCCCTTCAGTGTTGATTAGATCAGGAGGACCTTCAGTATCCTCAGTATGAGGTATATCAGGTTCATTTGGAATAATCACTTCAGGGACATGATTTTCTTGGGTAAGTTCAGTGAGTGAACGTCCATGAGGGATGATGTAGTATGAGATATCAAAGTCTACTTGATATTATCTAGATGGATCATCCTCTTGAAGAAATTCATCAGGAGGATATCTAGAGGAATCATCAATTTCAATCTCATCTACTAAGGTATTAGTAAACCTGATGGCTTCCATACTTTCATTGAATGTTACATGATAAGTCTCATCTACTTGTTGTCTTCTTATGTTAAAGACTCTGAAAGCTTTTGAGATAAAGGAATATCCTAAGAAATATCCATCATCAGCTTTAGCATCAAATTTGCCAAGATGATCCTTGTGATTACAAATAAACACAGGGCATCCAAACATATGAAAGTAGTTGATATCAGGAATTCATTCCCTGAATATTTCATAGGGAGTTTTATCATGTCTTTTGACAATGATTGATATGTTTTTTAGTATAGCAGGCTATCCTGACTGCTTCAGTCCAGAAGTGCTTAGAAAGTACTGATCCATTTAACATAGTTCTAGAAGCCTCAATGAGAGTTCTGTTTTTCCTTTTAGCTACACCATTTTGTTCAGGTGTACAGGGAGAAGAGAAATTCTAAGAAATTCCCCTCTCATCACAGAAACTCTTAAGCTCATGATTTCTAAACTCAGTCCTATTATCAGTTTTGATTTGTTTGATTTTTACATCATTTTGGTTTTCTACCATCCTGATACAGACATAATCATTTCAGATGCTTGACTCTTCTTCATGAGAAAACCTATGTGTACCTTGACTACTCATCAACAATGACTAAGGTATACTTCTCATGATTTATGGACATTGGACTTACTGGTCTTAATAAATCCATATGAAGAAGATGTAAACACTTCTTGATAGAGAAGTTTTGTTTAGTTTTGAATGAAGCTCTATGGTGCTTCCCTTTTTTACATGTTGAGCAGGGTTTATCTTTTGAATAAACTAGTGAAGGAAGACAAAGAACTTTGTTTTGTTTTGCAAGCTTATTTATGTTCTTGAAATTGAGATGTGATAGCCTTTTATGCCATAGCTAGTTTATACTCTCTGAGGCTTTGTCAAAGAAGCAGGCTCCATTTGGAGTCAGTGATGACATGTCAAGGACATATACATCATTTCTTAAAGGTGCTATCAGTACAATTTATTTGTTAGCATTAAATATTGTTCCTTGCTTATCATCAAATTATACAATATACTTAGCATCACAGAGTTGACTAATGTTAATTAGATTGTACTTAAGACCATTTACAAATGCTACTTTTGTGAAAACTATACCCCCACAGTTTATTGAACCATATCCCTTGGTAATACAAGATGAGTTATCACCAAACACTACCTTAGGACCTAGTTGCTCTACATATTTGTGCAGATAACTCTTGACATCAGTCATACTCCTTGAGTATCCATTGTCCAGGTACCAAATAGGCTCCTTGATGTGTCTCTGCACAAATAATAAACTTGGGTTAGTTTTTTTTGTTAACCCACTTTTTGGTGGGCTCCCTGGCCTTTGTAGCCTGAATTTTCTCACTTCTTTTGAAGTGATCAAAGTCATTGTGGTCAGTGGTGGAGTATACAGTGCTTCTACATGTATTGCACTTTACACCAATTAAAGACTCATTATACTAAGAGGACTCAGCTAGTACTTCTCCTCTGATATGAATGACATGATTGTATCCTGAGGTAAAGTGATAATAACTTCTACATATTTCACACTCATGGTAGTTTCTACAATCATCAGGTATGTGATCATTGAAACCACAATGTGTGCATGGTGTGAAAGGCTTTGCCTTTGCTTTCAGGATCTGCTTGGAAGAAGATGCATACTAATAAGGCTGAGCCTTGTAGTTCTCACTCCTTTTTAGAGAGGTAATATACATCTTGTGATCTGAGGTCCTATGATCCTCCCTTTTGCATATCATGCAGTAGGGAATCCTATAGCAATCATCATTCAAGTGATTGGTATATTGACATAGTTCATACTTTATTTGTGGTTTTTGAATAAGCTTGAGCCTGAGTGACTTTGATAAGACAACATTCTGAACCTTGGGTTTAGAATCTTGACTCTTTTTTTATGAGTTAACTGACATAGATGACTCAGTCTATTGAATCTGTGAGATTGATTCTTGAGTCTTTTAGGCATAATTGACCTTTTCATCAATTAACATTTGAACAAGTTGGGTTAATTCATTTATCTTTGATTCTTGTTCAGTGTCCTTGTCTTCAGTAGGAACTAAAGGTGTGGTTAGCTTAGTTTTACTAACAGTGACAGTTCCTAAAATACTATTTTCTAAATAATCTTGTGTTTTAGGTTTTGTATGTTTCATGATACCTAAGCCTGGTTTCTCTCTTGGAGAGTGGGGTTTAAAGGTCAATGGCATTACATCTGAGCTTGGTGAAGCTCCCTGAAGATTTTTCAGGGTAGGTAGATGAGTAAGGGGTTCAGCTTCAGAATCTTAGGGTGATTCAGGGGTATTTGAAGTTTCAGTGAGTTTAAGAGACTCATTGACAGCTTGACTTTCAGGGACAAGAATTCTTCCAGTATTAAAGTTTGGAAGTTTGTTGTCAGGGTTGAGTCTCTCAACCCAGTGTTTGGTTTTTGGATTTCTTGGTCATACCCATGGAAGCATGAACGAAAAGATTTTCATTTTTATTCACTTTAGATGATGACTCAGTGAACAATTCACCACCAAGAACTTTCTTCTTTTGGTAAGGAATTTACTTACTGATGCATTGACTAACCTTTTTTGAGCTAGTTATCCATTTTTCATTGATCTTTTTCTCCTTTTTGAGTTGTTCTTGAAGAGCATGATTTAACTTTGTAAGTTTAGAGTTTTGAATTTGAAAAGTGACAGCATCAAGCTTGGCTTGTTTTAAGATTAGCAATTCATCTCTACACTTATTTAATTCAAAAACCATTTTGTTATACTTAGAAAGTAAGTTTAATCGTTACTCTTCAACAAACTTGATATCAATGTTGATATACTTTAGGTAATTTTGCCAATCGGCATCTTCATCCATAGAGAGAAGAGTGTTTACCTTTCTTATAGTGATGTTGACCCATTCACCATTGCGAGCATGACTCTTTCCAACAGTGAGCTCATCATCAGCGAGAGCCATCAGTACCTTGACCTGAGTGACTTCTTCCTCATCAGAAATATCTTCCTCATCCCAATCAAAGGTTTCATCAACTAAACCTTTGTTCTTTGGTTGGAAGGTCTTTGGGTTCTGTGAACTCGAGGGACTTGCCTCAAGGAGTGCAAGCTTAGCTTTTATCTTCTTGTACTCAGCCTTGTAATCTTTCTAAAACTTTGGATCAACTTGATTATTTGAGTTAGAAGAAGACTAAATAAGTTTTGGAGTAAACTTTGATTGAAATCCTTTAGACACTGATGAGTAATTATTCACTGCTGATTTGTAAGAAGGTTCAGACGTTTTAGAAAAGCAATCTCTTGCAAAATAACCTTTATTGCCACATTTGTAACATTCAGTATTTTCATTTGCCTTTTGAACTGATAAATTGTTTCTTTTTTTTTGTAAAACGTTTTGAGTTTGCCAAAAGGGCTTTTTCATGATACTCAATATCTAAGTCTCTTAGATACTCCTTACTACACCTTTCTTCTACTTCATCATCAGAATTTTCTTGGAAATCCTGAATGACATTGTAGAAAAGAAGGCAGTAGAAATTAGAGTGCTTGAGGGAGTAGTAATGAGGGCCTTTTTGGTGTCAGAATAACTTCTTTAGATTAGGTTGTCATCATAGACAAACCTCCTATAGATATCTGCAAGGTCAAGAGTCTGAGTATGATTGGCATTCCTCAGTCCCTGAGAGAAAGTTAGCTACTTTTCAGGGAGACTGTTCACGAAACCAACATTGATTTCGTGTTTTGAGAGGTTAACACCATCATTGGCAAGCTTATTGAGCAGGCTTATAGCGGGTGTAGGTCTGTGAGAGACTTTCAGTGGACTTTGCCCTATAAGTTTGATACTCAAGTTTCAGATCCATGATCCTATTTTCCTTAGTATTTGAAATTTTTGCAATCGACATCTTCATCCATAGAGTGAGAGTGTTTACCTTTCTTATGGTGATGTTGGACCATTTCACCATGCGAGCATCATGACTCTTTCAAACGTGAGCTTTCACAGCGAGAGCCCTCAGTTCCTTGATCTGAGTGATTTCTCCTCATCAGAAATCTCTTCTATCCCAATCAAAGGTCTTCATCAACTAAACCTTTGTTTTTGGTTGGAAGGTCTTTGGTTCTGTGAATCGAGGGACTTGACCTCAGGAGTGCAAAGTTGCTTTTATCTTCTTGTACTCAGCCGTTGTAACTTTTGAAACTTTGATCAGCTTGACTCCTTGAGTTTGGAGAAGCTGAATAAGTTATAGAGTAAATTTGGTTGAACGCCTTGTAGTCATGATGAGTAATTATCTCATGGTTGATTTTCTAAGAAGTTAGACGTTTAGAAAAGCCTAGTCTTTGCAAAATGACCTTTTGTTGCAATTTGTATCATGTCAGTATTTTCATTGCTTTTGACCGCTGAGAAATTGTTTCTTCTTTTTATAAAATGTTTTGAATTTGCCAAAAGGGCTCTTTCATGATACTCAATATCTAAGTCTCTTAGATACTCCTCACTAGACCTTTCATCTACTTCATCATCAGAATTTTCTTGAAAATCCTAGATGATATTGTTAGAAAAGAAGGCAGTAGAAATTGCAGTGCTTGAGGGAGTAGTAATGAGGGTCTTTTTGGTGTCAGAATACCTTCTTTGGATTAGGTTGTCCTCATAGACAAACCCCCCATATATATCTGCAAGGTTAAGAGTCTGAGTATGATTGGCATTTCTCAGTCCCTGAGAGAAGGTTAGCCACTTCTTAGGGATGTTATTCATGAAACCAACATTGATTTCATGTTTAAAGAGGTTAACACTATCATTGGCAAGCTCATTGAGCATGGTCTTATAGCGGGTGTAGGTATGTGAGAGACTTTTAGTGGACTTTGCCCTGAAAGTTTGATACTCAAGTTTCAGATCCATGATCCTATTTCCTTGGTATCTGAAGGACCTTCAAAGCTGTAAACCAAGTCAGTCCATGTTTTTTTGGCGAAAACACAACTAATGACTGATTCCATTATGTCATCTGGTAGGCATGACATAATGATGCTTTTAAGGCGTTGGTCTTGAACGACCATCGTCCTCTCATCTAGGGTCCATTGGGACTCAGGCTTAGCATCACCTTCAGCTATTTTTGGCTGAAATGGACCATCCTTAATACATTTTAAGTAATAGGGTTCCATTCTCGCTAAGTAGCAAAGCATTCGCTTTTTCCACTTATTAAATTTTCCCGGCTCTAGTTTAGGAGGAATAGCAGTATAACTACCTCCCTTTTTGTCAACTAGCTGGGGTACATCATTTACTGCAACCATTTTAGGATCTAGGTTTTAAAAACTTAAATAAATTAGTGTTAAGTAAGTTTTACAAACCTGACTCTGATACCACTTGCTGTTCCCTCTTAGTTAGTGAACAATAACTACAAAGTTATCATTAACTAACTCATGGCTAGCAAGTAAAGTAAACAATTTGTTCTTTGAAAAGATTTGTGTACGTAAATATAACTAATAAGTAAAAGACACAAAAATAACTTTTCAACGTTTAACTCTTTTTATTAAGAATTATACCCCCATTGTATGCGGAACTACAATGGGGATTGAATGACCTATATGTGTGTGTGATCTTCCTCACTAAAAACTTTGCATAAACCTAAAGAGGTATGCAAAGTAAACTTCCATATTCTAACCAATGAGCTCCTCATGCATCTTAGTAGATGGAAGGAGTAGATGTGTGTTGGTGAAATGTTACGACTTTGAATGCACATACTTACATCTACTCGTTACAAAGCGTTTATATTTATAATACTTAGGTAGTGGTCAACCTACATGGTGTGCGCCACTTATCTATATTAATGGTAGTACAGGCTTTGTCCCTATCACAATATATCTATTCTTTTTTTAAGAATGGAGAACCAATGCTCTTTCCAAGTTCAGTTCCTGACACTAAACTTGTCTTATACCCTCTTCAAGATAAGTTGACTTCTGGAGATAAGAGCTTGAACTTATCTGCTTTCAAACTATCTCGCCTATTCTTTAGTTTTTTGTCTTCAGGTCTTCTAGTTGTTAGAGATCGTATGGGGCTCAATGAGTCTATTGCATAACTAACTGAACCCATCACTTTTTATTTGGTCAGGCTTCATTCACTGAGACCGCTTCATGAATGCTGAGTCTTTCTTGTAGACCTCAGGCTGGGCATCTTGAGGCAACTCATTGAGTGACTGTTCAGCAGTGGACCCTTGAATTGTTAAAGGATATATATTAGGCAATATGATATTCAAATCCTAAGTAAAAGATCAATGGGCAATGAAATTGGCCCAACACACCCAAATGGCAATTATAGATAACCAAGTTGAATACGAAATCCCGTCTACACTTGTTCATTGCTGGGTGAATTAAAAGAATGTCCGAAATGTAAAGGCGTGGAACTTCCAAAAATTCAAGGACAGAGTAACAAGAGATACAAGTCTTCTAGAAACTCTTGTTCGTTCAACACGTCACAGTTTGGAGCGGCTAGTTTTAATTTGAACATGCAGGCTGGAGACAACGAGGACGTGGAAGAGGAAGAGGAAGTGAAGGAGGTTCAACGACCAACAGAGCAAAGAAGAAAGGGGCGGCGTCAACGGCATCTTCAGAATCTCGCAATGAGGACTTGTTGGCTAGGTTGATGGTAAATGAGTTTATCGATCTCACCCAAACCCACAAGGAAAGAAAGTCAAAGAACGTTGAAGCGTTTATAGAGATCAAAAAGCGGAAGGTGGAACTGAAGGCAGAAGATATCAGAATGTGAGAAGCGACAGAACGTCATTCAGAGATGGCAGAACGTCATCAAGAGTTACACTTGCAACCATATGGTCATTTGAGTGGACCAGAGCTTGAAATGACCTTGGATTTGAAACGGGCGATCAAGGAGCGTTGAAATTTGCAAAATTAGTTTATCATTTTAATAATCTATGTAATGTTTACGCTTTTTATTTCGTACGTTTACTCTTCAAAAAAAATCGCACGTTTAAGTTTTTAATCAATATATGTAACGTTTTATTTTATGAATAAAAGTTTTAGTTTTTAATAAATAAAAAAATCGGTTGAAAATGGTAATGATGTGACACCATTGGAAGTGAAAAATGAGAAGGAGCGAGAGGAAGTAAATATGAGAGAAAATTAATGTGGCGCTACGATGAATAAGGTAACACTGTTATTATTAGGAATAGGCAAACATTCTGTTTTGATTTCTACACTCATATGTACAACCGGTAAAAACAATGTATATTCACAACAAAACTGTTTAATACATATAATCAAGTGTTCTAATAAAAAAAATAGAATATGCATATCATTTTTCTTAGGGTTAATTTCCAAAATAGACCGGTCACCAAAGTGTATATCTTTTCTAGACCTAAAAAATAGACTTCTCAAAGTAGACCAGTCGCCTAGTCTCTCAAGTCGCCAAAAAAACCTTTCACTTTTTGTGTAAGTAACTTTTCAGACATGCTTTTGGGAGACCTAGTAAAGTATAAAAGTCGTCTAAAGTACAAAAGCCGTAAGTCGCTCATACTTTTGTACTTTAGACGACTTTTATACTTTACTGTGTCGCCAAAAAACATGTCTGAAAAGTAACTTACATAAAAATCAAAAAGTTTTTTAGGCGACTTGAGAGACCGGACGACTGATCTATTTTGAAAAGTTCTTTTTTTAAGTCTAGAAAATGTTAATATTTTTGCCGACCGGTTTATTTTAAGAATTATCTCTTTTTCATACTTTATGGGTTGCAATTATGTTGGGGGAGTAATGATGTATTGATTAAAAAATTATTTAATGTCACGTGTTTTCAAGTAAAAAGTGATACTAGTACAACTTTTCATGATCGATCTATTTTGAGAATTACTGTATCTCTTTTTCTTACTTTATGGGTTGCAATTATGTCGGAGAGTAATGATGTATTGATTAAAAAATTATTTAATGTCACGTGTTTTCAAGTAAAAAGTGATACTAGTACTACTGAATTTTCTTGTTCGGTACAAAGTTACATCCGTCCGTCCATTTGGTCTTTTTATATTAATATATCCTGAGTTCATGACAAGTGCGATTGATGGATGGATACAAAGAGACAAATCTTTTATATAATAAAAGTTTAAGGATTGATATTCATGCCAATAATAGAAACCTAAATTTATTATGTGACAAGTGTATTACATTTTTTTCTCTCTTTCTTCTTCATCAATTATTTATATTATTATATAAAGGATTTACAATGTAGGTCCCATTAAAAATTAAAATAAGGAGGTGCAATCTTGACCATTCATCTTATTTTAGAAAATTACATCATAGAGTGACATGTGTCACTTCTTAATTAAAAAATCACTTTTATTTTCAATTTTTTCCATCTTGACATATCTTTTCTCTATTTTTTTTTATCTATTTTTTTTATAGATATAGTTTCACCGTATTTGTCTAAAAAATTTCGTGATCTTTAATTCAACATCCCATTTTGGATATATTATTTATAAAGTTAAACGCTATCACAGCATTTTTAGTGGTTTTATTTGAATTTTTTAATCAACTTAACTTTAATTTGAATACATCTTGATTCAAAAAGAATATACTACTTTTGGAGACAATTTTTACATGGTAAGAGAGTATGTTGAGTCATAAATACAAGTCGAGAATGATGTAATATGATGTTGCGGGAAAGCTACGAAAACCCAAACAAACGAATTCTCTAAGCGGGTAGGGAATTGCGGAGCGAGTTGGGTTATCAATTTTTATCGCCGTCGCTATGCGCGGGTATCCAAATAGTTTTTTAAAATGCACCAATCAAATTCTTAGATATAAAATTAGGTTTATGTTTTAGGCCTACAAATCATTTTTCTAAAAGTTTATTTCAGAGTATTCTATTAAATTTATGAATTAAAAAATTGGATCAATCAGAACGCTTGATTTTGCCATGTAGGTAAAATCATACGATTTGATTGGTCAATGAAAAGTCAAAATTAAATTAATTTGGTCAAAGTTAAACAATTTTGGTAGATAAATCTGATGGAGAAAAAAAACACTTAAAAATATATGTGTCAAATTTGTGAATACAAAAGCTTAAAAAAAGGAGGTAATTAATAAAATTTTAGAGTTTAATTTTAAATAAATTATATAGAGTTGAGTATAAATTTATAAATTTATAAATTTTATTATAATTTTAGAAAATGAACAAATAACCCTTTAAACTTTATACCCTTAGACTTTATATTTTAAAATACAACAAACGCAAACAATTCTTACTTCCAACAAAGATTTACATTATTTAATCACATCATAAATCTAACCGAAGACTTTTTAGTGGATTTTTTATTGTCGGCATAAAATCATGTTATACAACCAAATAAAAAAACACCGAATCACATAAATTATTGTAAATAAAGAAAAAAATGTTTTTTAGCTATTCATTGACGGGTTTAGAAGAAATTACATTTTCCTTTCCTTTGGTTTAATACGTACTAAAATTCTAACAATTGAATTTCTAAAAAGTATTTATTTCATTGACATGTTTTATAAAGTGAAAGTCAATTGTACGAATATAACGAGGAGAAAATTAATATATAAAAGATTTAATAAATATATTCTCTTCATATGATTTCGATAATACTCTATACATAACTTATAAAACAGAAAAAAATTATATATATTTTTGAAAAAAACATAATGTCTAAACCTCGTGTGTGCACGAGAATTAAAACTAGTAAATTTAAAGAGAAATTTTATTTTTGCCCTACAGGAAAAATGTGTTTGCACTAAATGTCTTGGGGCAACTTTTTTTCCTAAATGCTACAAGACGACCGAGGCGACTGGGGCGACTTTCATCAAATTTTGACAAGTGTCCCTAGTGTCTCAAGTCGCCCTAGTCGCCCCAATACTTGCATGGATCCGTGTCACTTTTTAGTGAAAGTCGCCCCATTTGCCTAAGTCGCCCCGGTTGCCCTGGGGCATTTAGAGAGAAGAGAAAATTTGGGGGCATTTAGTACTAGCACATTTTCTTTATGGGGCAAAAATAGAATTAGGCCTAAATTTAATTTCTACAATCTTTCAGTTTATAGTACAACATATTTTTTATCTGTTTTTATTTTGTATTTTCTGACAATTTAATATTTTTGACTTGTAAAACTTTATAATTTTTGTTTCACGCTTTTCGTTTCACAATTTTATAACAAAAACAAAACTATAAAATGAAAAAAAGTTAGAAAAAAAACAAAATTGCTAATGAGTATTTGCAACACATTAGGGGGAATTAATTACCTACCCTATAAGATACAAGAAAAAAGATGAAATGACAAAAACCGAACCGAATCGAAAACCGAGTTTGAGGAAAAACATGAACCGAAACTAAACCGAAGTTTACCGAGAAAAACCGAAACCGAACCGACAAAAACGAACCGAATACATAGTTTAGGCGCAATTTTCTTGGTTTTAAACCGAACCTAATGTTGGTGATTTTAGTGTCATCAATCATTTTTGTGTAATGGTGATTTACCCGAGACCAAATGGATTTCAAGTTACGTTATAATACGAGTTCAGAGGTGTGGAGTGCACGCTTGTATAAACCAATTAACTTGATTTCGGGTACGAAAAATGGAAAAGGTTGTTAATGTAAGTCAAAGGAAGTTTAGTGACAGAATTCGTGTGCCATAGTGACAGAATTCGCGTGTCACTAAATTGTCCATTTACACATGTCTTTAATGATAGCGGTTAGCGACAGTTTTAGGTTGTTATAAAACTGTTGCTGGAACATTTAAAGGATGTGTTGATTTTTCACCAAAGGGTGTGTCTTTTCACCAAGAGACACACATATACCCTACAAGATTACAACCACCATTTAGTTTATATATATGTAAACATATTTTTTGGTCTTCTAATAGATGAACATATTCATATCAACAACAAATACAACAAATTATTCAATGTTTTGCTCTCTTTCTTTTGCCTAGAATTTGAGTGGTTCATTCTTGTCTTATCCCTATACAAATTTCTTGTAACCCAAGGCACAAATAGGGTAGAAATATTGTATTAGGAAAGTGTACTTTTACACGATTCAAGAATTTATCCGGCAATATTTGATTATCAAGACCCGAATACCAACAAACTGATACAATATTTTGTGATAGTCATAGTCCGTTGTGTATTTGTTAAAGGGATGAACCTGTGTCTTCAGAATACTAGACACTAGAGAGGGAGAGGGTTATGGATCTTGGCAGATGAAATATAATACTGGTTGGGGTATTTAATTTGGTATGATGATAAATGGCCATTCGATGACAGAACAAACCATGTTGATGGTTTAATCATATTTAATTTATGGGTACACATATTCTATTCATCCTTTTTGAATTCTGAATTTTGATGAGTATAAATAAATTGCATGACACCTATGCATGTTGATACTATTAACGTAGTGTGTAATAATGTAATTCACTTATGTGTTAATTGAATGGTTAACTATTACAAAGCATTTTGGCGTTAATAAAAATATGAAAAGTATACTTCAAGTATTTTGAAGTGAATTGCTTTGGTTGTCTATGAATTATAAAGTGATTATCAAGTGCCATAATTTGCATGTGAATATAAAAAGGCAAATAGATTAATCATGTAAATTGAGAATGCATTAATTTATCGTTCATGAATATTGAAGTCATTGGTTAAAATTATACTCATATGTAAATATGTTACGTATGAAGAAATTAATGACGGTATCCACATATTCAATTATCAGTAAATTGCTCGGTAGTTATCTTATTGGTTTCGAGCAAACCGTTATGCAAATACTGAATTTTAATGGTTTTTCTAATATTGCATGTTGGAACTTTGAAATGAAAGTAATTTTAGTTGGGTAACCATTGTATTTGCAATTAACGTATATGTTTATTCTTACATGATGTATTTGTGTTAATATCTGGTGGTAACTAAAATAATTTTCGATTTTTTGTTTGGCCAGTGACTAACCAAAAAGATATCTTATGTGATTTTGCATGGTGTTGATTTACTTGCTTTGGAAAATCTGAACATTGATTTTGAAAAGATTAGTATATTTAATGGTTTGTTAAAAATAAGGTGGTCACTATTTTGAATCCACTTTTTCATGTTTTAATTTAATTAACGAAATAACAATTA
>BQNB010076293.1:0-31198 GCA_026074375.1 Tanacetum coccineum | reverse complement strand
CTTTGCCTGTGTATAAATATAGGTCATTTGTAAGCCTTTGGGCAACGAAGTTTTTTTTCACCTAGTTAATTTTCAGCTTATTTTTTGTGTAATCTTTTAAATATTGTAATGTTTTTTATGAATTAATGAAATTTCAAGTTTTAGCTTAAAATCAGTTTTACTCTTTTGTGTTCAAAAGCTATCAAGAATCTTGCATAAGCCTTTTATAAGATCTTATTTAAGCACATTATTAATCTGTTTTCATTTAAATATAAAGTATTTAAGAAAATTTTACAAAAACACAAAAAATATCACCCTCAAATACCACAACTTAATGGATTATAAGCCAAATTTGGATGGGCTTATGGACACTACTAGCTTATCTTTGATAAGCTAGAGCTTGTAGATTAACTTATTTATAAGCTTGTTTGCCCTGTTTAAGCAAGGGCTTTTGTAAGTTCTATTTTCTTCATTTTCTTGCATTTTACTGTAGCATTGCTTATTATTGCTTATTTCTGCTTATATTTGCTTATTTATGTTTGCTTATGATGTTTAGTGCTTATTATGCTTGATTTGTAGTTTAGAGATAATTTGTTTGAAGTTTTGCTTAAATTCTGTCTTAAGTAGCTTATAAACTAGCACAATCTGTTTTTAGCTTATTTGATTGCTTATTAGTTGTTTAAATATGCTTAATATTGCTTATTAGTCTTGTTAATCATCTGGTCTTTAAAAGTTACTTCTTAAATCAGTCTAAATCACCTTAAAAATTGCTTTCAGTTCTTTAAAGGAGTGTTTGGTTTAACCATGAAAATGGGTCAAAAATGCATTTTGACACTAATGCATTTTGACACTTGAGTCAATTTAGTTTAGCTTAGATTAGTCCAAAAATTCAGTTTGTTTAAGTTTTTAAGTGTTAAAACTCAGAATCAAGGTTTTAAGAGTTTGTGGTTTGAATCTGTGAGCTTATAACTCATTTTATCTGCTTATTTGATTAGGCCTTTGAATCTTGTATTTTTGAGATGTTTTTGTGTTTATGCAAGTGTTAAAACACCTTAGAATTAAAGTCTAATAGCCTGCATTGTTGGTTTGCATTTTTCCCAAGTCTCTTAAAAATTGCTAAGTGTTTAAAATTTTTGAGAAAATGCTTTTTCAAGTGCTTTTTGTGGCTTATTCTGAATTTCAAACTCTCTTTTTATTGTTGATTCTTGTTCTTTGAGGTCCAATTTTAATATGTTTGTAGGTTATATAGTCATAAGGTTCTGTTTAAGTGCTTATTTTTAAGCTCAAAAGTGATGATTTGTGAAGATTGCAAAAAATTTTCCAAGTGTTAAATCTGTGTGAAATAGCTTTTTCATTAAGCTTTTTAAGTGCTTATTTGAATTTCAAACTCATTTTTCTTTGTTGCTTATTGTAGCTTTTTGGCCATGCTTTTTAGTGGTATAAGCCACTAAGCCATAAGAATCTGTTTACTAGCTTAAAAATAAGCTAGAAAATAGCCTTTGGGTTGTTTGGTTAACTGGTTTTGGCCCATTAGCTCATTTGTTATTTAGGCTTATTTGCTTATTGCATTTGCTTAATTTAGATTTAGTATAGCTTATTAGGTTAGTTTAAGTCCCTTTTAGCTTATTTCCATTAAGTTAGAGCTTATTTAAGCTTATTTGCATTGTAGCTTAAAAGTCTTAAGTTTTATAGCCTTTTTAGTGAATCTGTCCTTTTAGCTTATCTTAGTTGCTTATTTTTGTTCAAAAGTGCTTATTAGGTGTAGTTAAGGTTCTGTCTTAGCTTATTTCTCTTTTTGGATTGCTTATTAGTGCTTAAAGTTCTTAACAGTTAGCAAAAAATATCACTTAGTGTAAAAAAGGCTTATTCTGTCAACTTTTCAGCTTATTTCCGTGCTTATTTGTGGCTTATATAAAAAGTGGTTTTGTAAAAGTTGCTTATTTTTAAGTCTTCTAAAAAGTTGTAAAAAAATGGCTTTTAAAAAACATTTGGGAGTTGGGGGAAGTCCCAGGTGAGCAAGACTCGAACCCGGGACCTCAACTCCTACTCACCAAACATTTTTACACACAACACTCACTACCACTAGCGCCCTTGGGTCTTTTTCGTTTAACTTTGCATAATCTATATATTTATACACGTTTTCACTTCTTTTTTTATAAGCCAATTCGAAGCTTATCAGGGCTTATTTTTAGCTTATTTGATGAGCTGGCTTAACCAGCTTATTTTTTCTAGGATCTTCACAACTTTTAGGACTTTCCTGCATTTTTTTAGATTTTTCCTCCTTTATTTGTTATTTTTATTTATTTTTCGAAGTTTAAAAATTTAGAAATTCATTTAAAAATAGTAAATCAATTCAGAAAAATACAAAAAAAAATAGTTTTTAGATTTAAAATAAATATTTTTAGGTTTACAAAGTTTAAAATCTTTTTTCTCATTTTTAGATTTTAAATTTCATTTTTAGCTTTTTAAATTAATTTTAGGAAATAGTTTTTAAATATAAAAAGTAGTGAAAAATATTTTTTTGAGTTTTTATCACATTTTAGACTTTTCTAAAGTAGAAAATAATTTTTTGGAATTTTTAGGAATTAATTTGTCATTTTCAAGAATTTTAATTGATTAAATAGGTTTTTAATTCATAAAAAAATATAAAAAAGTCAAAAAAATATAAATCTTTTTTAGAAAATTTTCTGTTGTCATTTTAGAGGTTTAGAAACCAAATTTGCATTTTTATGGTTAATATTTGCCTTAGTTACTTTTTAGGTCGCGTTTTAGGATCCCCGTTTTGCGTTTTTAGTTTAAAATAGTTTTGCCTTAATTGTTTTTAAATGTTTGCATTAATTTTCCCATAGTTTTAGAAAGCCAATCAAAATCTTTGTTCCATTCAAGCATCGATTATCAAAACGATTCTCGACTTTCAATTGCATTCCTCGTTGGGGATAACGACCCGGGAATCATACTCCCGGTTTCTACATTGAGGTTTTTTACTATCCTTACATTATATATTTATATTTATTATATTATTTATATATATTTAAAAGGGTTAATCAGAAAACTGTCTTCCCCCCTCAAACTCACAATGCCGCAGCAGTGAACATTGGGAGTTTGCCAAACATAAAATAAACTAAAACTGAAAAACAAACATTGAGCGGAGCGTCCCAGAGTGCAGACTCAGTGCTAGACGAAGTCTTAATCCGATGCAATTCGAACAAAAAAAACAATACCAATGCTAATACAGATGTCGATGCCGATGCCAAATATGTACAAATGCCGATGCCAATGCCAATGCCGATGCCAATGCCGATGACAATGCAAAACCTAATTTACTAACAAACACTACCAATATCAATAAACACAAACACTCGAATCAAATCCCTTGAGATCCATTCAATTCCGTAAACCAATAAATTACTAATGCATAACTTCTGCTATACATTTATTGCTTTACCACTACTATCAAACAAATCAAAACACTTGAGATCCTTGTCATCCACATCCATATCCATATAGAGGGGGTGTTTGAGATTGCTTATTGAAAATAGATTATGCATTTTGAAAATGGATAATCAAATAATTAGTTGTTGCAAAACGTGGTTTTGAAATATAGTGTTTGGATTTGATTATGTTGTTTGATATCTCAATAATTAGATAATCAATTTCTGGAGTGTTTGGCAAATTAGATTATCTAATGATTTATCATGTAAGATTACTAAAATGGACATTTTTTAATTGATAAAATGGTAAGTGGATTGATATATATGTAAGGGTTAATAGGTAATTTTATATAAAAGAAGAAACCACGTTTTGTGGCTGTTACTCTTTTGTTGCTTTTTGAAAACCACATTTTGAGAACTACATACCGCAGATAATCACTTATCCCATTTTGTTTGCCAAACGCTAAAAGTGAATTATTTACGTTTTCAAACTGTGACAATCTAATAATCTGTTTCATATCGCAATGCCAAACACCCCCAGAATATATAACAAATTCATATCAACAGAAGACATATATCATTAAGGGTCCGTTTGGTTTGCTCTCATGAATCACAATCGGTATGAGTTTCGGTATAAGGTGGAATGAAAATGAATATGAGTCAAGTAATCAAATCCAATATTGTTGTTTGGTTTGATTATCATATTCGGGAATAGATATTATATTGTTAATAATATAGAGGTAGAAGGTGGGCCCGGGAATGAAAGTTTCATATCCTACTCATATGGTGACTTTCAAGTATGGCAAATTTTTGTATATCATTTCCGCTTTCAAAGTCATTAGATTTTAAACAAACATCTTGATTGGAATGAAAATTCATTCCTTCATTGCCATTCCTGTATACCAAACGCACCCTAAGATAAACAAGAATCAAACCCCACAATCTTGACTTACACTTGTCATCATAGAAATAAATCAACCGAACACTTATAATGATTACATAACAAGTTATGATAACCATTTTCAAATCATACCATCCAAGTGAACAAGTATTTTTTTTCTTTTACAAAGGCAATCAATGAAATCAAAGATGCGAATCTGATACGAACAAACAAACAAACATTTTTTTCTTCTTTTTTTTCTTTCTTTTTCGAACAAACAACCAATTCAAACAGATCTTGTAACAACAATTGATGAACATTAAACGGGATCCCTCCGGATCACCAACAATTAGCTGATGACCGGAGGATGACAATATATAGGACTTGAACCTAAGCTCTTGATACCATGTAGAAACTAAAGATACAATACAAAGGTTTATTGAATTGATTAACTAAAGAGAATACACGAGTATTTATAGAACAAAATAAAGATGAAACCCTAGAAACAAAATGGGCCTAAAGAAGTGAGTCAGGCCAACAGGCCTTTATTAGCTAACACACATGACATACTTGTTTGGTTGTTAATGAATAGGATTGCTGAATCTCCTAAACCAGCAACACGATCCTTGTCAGTAAAACTGCAGATGCCTCGGTACACTAGAATAACTTCACCGGTAAGCTTGAAGCAAGTGACATTCTTGTATATGTTTCAGCCAACACCTAATACTCCCGTGCTAAATTCACGTCTTGATCACATATGTTGAGCAACTTATTAGCATAAAACAACCCTTTTGCTTCCACCAAAACTTATAATTTGATTTAAAAAATAAATTAAAGTAGCAGCAACCTACATCATAATCAACAACAAAGGAATATATTAGACAAATAAAATTAAGAAGTTTGGATATTACGTGTTTGTACTCATTTACCATAGAAACAATCATTTTAGCTCATGTTGGGTTAAACTCGGATATATATTTCATTTTGACATACAATTCATGGCGGTCATAATATCAACCCATTTGACACATTCAATCAATTCCTTCATTTATCAAAATTATAATGTGACCCATTTGAACAATTCAAGATAATACATTACTCAAATTGACGCATTGATAAGTATAGGGCACAAATAAGGTCCACTACTAACATTCTGCACAATTAAAATAAATACAAATAACAGTACTGTCTCTTTACCATAATGTTCAACCTGACCATGTTGCAAAACAACAATATTTAAGCTTTCAAGTTTGATACTTGAGATATACATATGATTAAAAGTTAAAATATTGAATGACGTCTACAACTGATTATTAAAATTTACCTCATGTGGTGATAATGGTTGCAAACATGGACATGACCACCTTGGTCCCAGTCGCCACCTTTAAAATGCCGAGGAGATTGTGTGCGAAAAAATAAATGGTCCCTGGTCTTGCCTTTTCTTCCACGTATGATATCTACGTGTAAAAAAATAAACAGATATAAGGATTCATATCAAGTATACATGCAAAGAAACTTCCATCTCAATAAAAACTACTGGAAGTGACAATTTTGAGCCACAACCTTATGAATGGGTCGATTCTGTATCTAACTGATCATATGTGAAAAAAATAGCTTAACAAAATGGTTAGATCCAGCAGGCCGCCACTTATTTACTTCACCAGAAACATGTCTTAGAGAACAGAAAAGAGAGACAAACATGTTCCTATTCAAGGAGTCACCATCAAACCCTACAATGTTAGAAGTTCTTAAGTTCTATCAATAGCTATTTACATAGTAACTAACAAACATGAGAAGTATATGAAGATTTTAATGTATTTTTGTAGTAAAGGATATATGTCGAGCATCTTAAACTTTGATTAACATGTATGCCCTTAAAAAACTAATGCCCTTAAATCATGCAAACATGTGGCCTTAAATCATACAAACATATGCCCTTAAATCATACAAACAGATGCCCTTAAATCATACAAACAGATGCCCTTAAATCATACAAATAGATGCCCTTAAATCATATAAACAGATGCCCTTAAATCATACAAAAAAATCCCCTTAAACAAACATATGCTCTTAAATTATACAAACAGATGCCCTTAAATCATACAAACAGATGCCCTTAAATCATACAAACAGATGTCCTTAAACAAACAGACGCCCTTAAATCATATAAACAGATGCCCTTAAATCATACAAATAGATGCCCTTAAATCATTTAAACAGATTCCCTTAAATCATACAAACAAATGTCCTTAAACAAACATATGTCCTTACATCATACAAACATATGCCCTTAAATCATTAAAACAGGTGCCCTTAAATCATACATGTCACACCCCGTAAATTTCAGGTTAATATTTTAAACTATTCTGACCATTAATTTGAATTCTATCCGTTATGTTTGAATTTAGCCTAAAACCGAGAGGTTATCCCGCGTAAATCTGGAAAACGTCATCAGACGAGTCCCGGCTCCGGATATTGATTAGTCTAGATATTATATGCATTATTTTATCTTTTCTAAGTGTTTCATAGTTTACGTTCACTCCCGATATTTAATTTTATGGTTTAGCGTATTATTTATGTTTTTCGCGTTTTTGATCAAACGGAACCCTGGAAATCCGTAATCTTTTCGTGTAAACTCTAGTTATCATACATGTCGAGTTTGAAAGTCAAAAATTTCGTGACCCCCCCTCTTGCTTGTTCGAACGGCCAAACCACAACCAAAACAACAACAAGCCTCAAAATTAAATCAAGTGGAATCTTATCACTTTAATTTGAATTGTTTGAAAGTATTATGCATGCTTGGTGTGTAAGATGTTCCCTTGTCCTCATGCATCCTTTGTCACTACATGGTGAGGACCACAATCCCACTACCTCTAAAAGATGGAATCTTGATTTAGTTAAGATGGCAAGATGATCAACTCTTGAACCTCCTGGCTCTTTGTGTCTGAACCCACCACACACACACTCTTGGTGTGTGTTGGCCACCTAGCCATTTGGTTCTATTGTGTGTGCAAACCTCAAGTCTTCCTAAACCCTACTTCACATCCTATAAATACCTTGTGATAGAACTTAGGGTTCTCATTCATTTCATAGCCTCAAAAATTGTTTTCTCACTTCCTTTTTCCTCTCCTTGCTCACGACAAACACACACACACACATACACTTTTTATAGTTTTGATTTCTATCAAGATTCATTCATTCCAAGATCATTTCTAATCATATCTAAGCGTGTTCCAAGGGCTTGATCATTGTTTTCAAGGTTTTCTAAAGATTTCAAGAGTTAGGGTTTTGACATTTCAAGAGAGTTTTTGCAAGATCATTTGGGGTTTATAGATCTAAGAGTTTTGAGTTAGATCTTGTGTGTTCCTTGACTCATCTTGTTCTTGTAAGTGTTCTATTCCATCTCTTGTGATTTTTTTATGGTTCTTATGCAAGGTTAAGGCTTATGTGTTTGTGGTTTTTGAAAATAAACAAGTTAAAACATAAACTAGTATTGTTTTATGATTCTTTGATTTACCAAAGGTTTGGTTGTGAGTATGAGTGGTCATGAGTGTTGCAACAATAAAAATGATAGGATTAGGTTAGTAATGATTATGGTTTTGATGGCGAAACATTGGTTGGTTTAGTAGTGAGCAAGACTAGGTTAGAATAGGCACTATTGTGAAGTTTGGAAGAATTTTGGGAGCATTTGCGAAAAATATGGTTGCTGATCTGATTTTGTTTTAAGGTTTTGGGCGACTTAAAAATGTTTTTATTTGTCAAGAAAGTAGTTTTTAAAGAGCGTATTTCGTATAGATAGATTTTCATATATCGGACACTAAAAGCGGATTTAAAACGACCAAGTTATGGCGAAATGAATTTTGGAACACTTTTCGGAAAAATAATAAATGAGGTTGCTGATGTGAATAGTAAATTAGGTTTTCGAACACTTTCGAACACTTTTGAGGTTTTAAAAAATTGGCTAAACATATAGAAACAATAGCGTATTGATTGGAAACATTAGAAACGTCGTAAAAGTAATTAGGGAATGCCGAATGTTACAAAAGCGTAAGACTTCTAAAAATAGTAACTTTTGAGATAATATGTCGATAAGGATGTAAAAGTTAGACGTTTAGGTATTGATAAAGCGTTTTCAGAAATATGGATTTAACAAAATATAGGGGACGATATTAACGTCTTAAAACTTAGAACTTTCCTAAAATAAAAAGTTTCCTAAAATAGTAACAATCATGAATATTTGTCATCATAACGACACCATTTTTCTAACTAAGACACAAACACATATGGTTGCCTTCTTGTTGATAAGCGTTTCGCTTTTGGTTTCGTATATCACACCTTAGTCCTGAGACGCGTCATTCCTTTAGGTGACGGCTAGGATTGTGTATCATCTTTCTCTTACGTGATTATCATTCGCTCATCACTCTAAGGTGAGTTCATAGCCCTACTTTTTACTCATTTTGAATAAATGTTTTACAACTTTGGGGTGAGAAACATTGCTTGTTTTAAACTTTAGACACACGTGTTTTCAGTTATCATTTTCTGTTTACGTGTTGCCTAAGTTGCGATTAGACCACTATCATGCCCGAACCATCATGAACCGTTAATTACCTATGACCAATGGGATTGGTTAAGTAAGCGCGAATGTTATAAGTAGATCTATTTAGGACTAATTATCCCTATCCGGGTAAGCAAGCACTTACTTGTCCTGTGTCGATGAACAAACGGACATATTTCACGTTAGGAATTCTTTGAGGTGTCTTGGTCAGACATCTGTAGGGCAATATCATCACTTGAATATTATATGTATCTCCTAATTTAGCATCGGTGTCATGAGCTTAGCGCAACGTAAATACTTTTCATGTGATATTGTATCTCTTATAATAGTCACATCACTTTAAAAATCTTGTGGTCCAACCTTACATCAATTCAAACTAATGAATTCACCAACTTTATGTTGACTGTTTTAAGCATGTTTTTCTCAGGTGCTTAGCTGGATTGTTCTTGAAGTGATATTTGATGTTGCATGCATTGCTAGGTGTCTTTCAAGAATGTTTATCTTTAATCTTAAATACTCGTTGTCTTAAAAACATGTTATGATTATGCTGCATTTTCCTTAAGCTTCCGCTAAAACTATTTCATTTATGTCGAGAATATTGTAAGACTTATTTTGTTTTAATCAAAGCAACGAGTTATGTTTTATCAAACGTCCATATAGTGGTTGATGACATCAAATCACGTCACTTTATTATATCATTTATCCCATCTGTTTTACCCACTTTTATATAATTATTGCATTATTTGGTACTTAATTGCTTTAAAGTTGATAAATGCAGTAATCCAGGAGTGTTTTGTGAAGACAAGCTAAGGGCGCATAATTTGGAACTAAAATGATGATATTTGAAGAATGCTGATTTCTAACTACATACGCCGTATCCAACGAAAGAGCTACGACGTATCCGCGCCAAGACTTCATAAGAAAACGCGTTTGACCAATTCCCAATACGGCGTATCTCTTATGTTTCCATACGCCGTATCCACGAAGATAACTATTCGAAGATAGAGTAAATAAAGTAAATTAGGAAAGATATCACTGATTGATTGAGAACGTAGCGCGCACTCCAAGGACTCTAGCCGAATACGCCGTATCGACCTTACCAGATACGGCGTATCAAGTCTTTTTTAGACACTATAAATAGAAGACTCAAAAATGAGTTTTTAGTGTGCAATATCATATTCTTTATACCATACTCATTAAAGATGAATTTTAGAAGAGAAGATCAGCCACCAAGGTCAAGCATTGATCATGAATCCATAGAAGACATCGTGTAATTTTTACTCTCTTAATCGTTCAATTTTCATTATTTGGTTACGCTTGTATAATTACAATGGTTGTGGACTAATACCCTTGGGTATTAGCCATCTTAATGAAAGTTCAATGTTTGGTTTGTTTTTAAAATTGATTTCTTAATTTATCGTTGATTGTTTAATTGTGTTTATCGCCTCATACTTGTTTATGTGTTTGAATATGCGACCTATCATTCAATTGGATCTAGTGATATGGACCAAGTAATCTAGATACCAGGATAGCTCTCCATATCGTGCTTTATATTACTGGACCAATAGGATCACAAATAACGTTCTGTCTTTGTCTTTGAATTATGAGCTTAGTTGGACCGGTAGGTGACCCGTTTATGTTTCAGCAATCATGCTCTTAATTAACTGATAAAGATTTGAATAGTGGACTACCAGTATATAAAACACCGTCAAACAATAAGTGGGTAAAGTCCCGTTGGGCTAAGGTTTTAACAGGATCACCACTGCTTTGATTCCCTAAGATAGATTATAATTAAACTAAAGGATGCTTTATGCGGATGCGTTAATTGTGACAAGATTAATCGTGTCTAGGTCTTAGGATGATGTCCCGCCTAAGTCTTAAGAATGATATGCCGCTTCGAGATAAGTAAATCATTGCACTAAAACAAACAAACCAACATTGAACTAGATTTAATATGGCTAATACAGTTTTCTATCATTTGGCTTGTACCGCTTTTCTATCTTCTACTTTTCTTCTTTTGTGTTTATTGTCTATTGAATTGATATTTGTCTCCACCAAACCTGTGCCAGTCTCTCAGGCTCCCATATCATTAGACAACGTATATAGCATAGGTTTAACCAGTAAATAGACTAATTAGAACTAATTAAAATACTGATAGAATTTAGGATTAATGTTTCACTCTTAGTGTTTGACACCCTACTTACCGCGAAACTTCATCTTGACGGGGTACACTGCTCGTTAAAGTGTTGTTTTAGGTTTGTCGGCTAAATATAAATGTAAAAATTGATAATCAAATAATTGACCCTACACGACAGCACATTAGTGGTCGTTTACTTGATCTTGTGCGATGTATGCAATGACGTCACGCCTTTGGACACTTATTTCATCCAGGCCCCGTTTGAGGGTGTGACATATTGGTATCCAGAGCCAAGGTTATAGTGAACCAGGTAGGTTATACTAGGTCTGGTCTATAATCAGTATGTGATCCTACGTGTTCTTACCTGTTTATATATATATCTAATATAATAATAATAGCATAATATATATATATATATATATATATATATATATATATATATATATATATATATATATATATATATATATATACAATTACATATTATATATCATATTGTCATAATTACTTTATACATCATTTTGCCATATCATATTTTGCATCATACTTATTTTCTCGGCATTGCACACACTTAGCATGGTTTCATATAAAGAGATTTATATAAACTTTTGCTTGTGCAGGTTATGACAGCTTCTGTTATTCCTATTTTGTTGGATTCATCTGAGGAGAGCGTGGGTTCTCATGTCCCGCAAGTGATTCTTTTCTGTGTTATTCCTGCCATTATCCCTGTTATCCATGTGGTTCCTGCTGAGGCTCCCATTGTACCTGCTGATCCCTTAGTTGCACTAGAGGTGGGAGCAGTTTTTGTCACCTCACGTGCCAGAGTGCTTGATTTGGTGGATTATTCATCTTCTTCTGCATCTGATCCATCGGAGGATTCCTTAACCCTAGCACCTGAGTTACCATTGGTTTCACCCTTCTTGTGTTCTGATGACTCGAAGGCGGATAGTAAGTCTGAGCCTGCTGAGCAGAGACCCGAGAGGCATGAGTCTCTTGCCGTTCATGATGCTATGGTTTCGAGGTAGAGGGACAGGGTCGCATCTAGGCCATCCTCACCGTCGGGATCATCATCTCACAACACTCTTGCACCATCATCTGAGTTTCCCATTGCCCCTGTTGTTGCCCCACCCAGGATTCGTCGACGGCCAACGATTCTTATCCGACCCGGTGAGGCTATTCCTTTCGGTCGACCTTACCGTACCCATCCAAATAGGCAACGAAAGTTGTTGACTGCAAGGAAGAGAGTTGGACCTTTTCCTGCTCATAGACTTGCATGGAGACGTATATCTTATCGTTCATCGAATCAACATTCTTCACTATATTTTACTTCAGACTCATCTTCTTCTGGTTCATCTTCGGATTCTTCATTAGATACTTTTTCAGGTTCACCCTCAGATTCATTGTCAGACACATCATTAGTTCATTCTTCAGGGTGTGCTGCATCAGGCTAGACTCATTCAGGACCATCGACTAGAGTTGTATCATCTAAGTTGGTTTATCCCCTGGTTATGACTCCACGATAGAGGCGTTTAGACGTTGGAGGTCTGCACCATTGTTTACTCCTTACCCATTGACGATGTCAGAGTCATCCCTAGATTCATCTTTTGAGAGATCATTTGATTCATCTTTACTTTCTGCTGGACCATCTCGCAAGAGATGCAAATCCCCTACTACTTCGGTACCATCATCTACTCTTGTTTCGATATTGATAGCCCCTACTCATGTTGATCTTTTACCACCTCGCAAGAGGTTCAGAGATTCATACTCACCCGAGGATAGCAGAGAGGAGCATATGGAGATTGGTACTGCTAATGCAGAGGCTGTTGCAGATTTAGGTATTTGTGATAGAGTTAGAGTTGATACTGAGGATGGTATAGGTATGGGAGTTGAGATTGCTGCTAGTGATATTAGGGAGGACGAGGAGCAGTTTGAGACTGCTCATAGATAGTTAGAGGCTGGTAAGTTGATAGCTAGCAGAGAGAGAGCTGGTTTGACTGATAGGATTAGGAGGTTAGGACGGGAGAACCTAAGGGTTCAATCTTTGTTGTGTATTGAGAGAGATCGGGTTGACAGTCTTCGCCATCACATGACACTTTCGTAGGAGGAGTTTCATCAAATTTATAGGGATCGTGATGATGCTCGAAGGAGACTTAGGATATTGAAGTCGTTTGTTGAGAGGCGTTTGGGATTCCGCCCTTAGTTTGGTAGTAACATGGTTATGTAGGACATTAAACTAATGGTTAGGTCTAGATGTTACTCGTAGAAATATTGTAAATCAAGTACCTCGTCATAGATTGAATGTAACCGAACTCAATTCTAATATATATATGAAATCTTATTCTACTATTCCATTACGTGTTCATCCTTAATATGATATTGTTATTTACTTGTTTTGGCAAAACGTGTTGTTATTATATTTTATTTCATATTATGTATTTAGTACTCGTTATAAGTCACCGAAGATCATTCGAATCTCATCATGTGTTATGTCTTGTGTTTAGGACATGACTATCACACGTTTCGAGATGACCCCTGAAGCAATCGAAGAGCTCATTGCCCAGCGAGTGGCTAACTACGAGGCAACCCGTGCTACTAATGCTCTCGAGGCCAAAAGTCAAAGCCAGAATGGCAATGACGGCGATAATGGAAATGGTGGAAATGGAAATGGCGATAATGGGAATGGAAACCATGGAGATGGAGGAAACAACAGAAATGGAAATCTAAATGAGAATGGTAGAGGTGCTATGCCAGTTTCTCGTGTGTGCACCTATCAAGACTTTGTGAAGTGTCAACCGCTCAACTTCAAAAGGACTGAAGGAGTTGTTGGTTTGATAAGATGGTTTGAGAAGATGGAAACAGTGTTCCACATCAGTAATTGTCCAGCAGTGTACCAAGTTAAGTATGTCACTTGCACTTTGCTAGATAGTGCATTAACTTGGTGGAATTCACACAAAAGTACAATTGGAGTTGATGCTACGTTTGCTATGACATGGAGAGATCTTATGAAGTTGATGATAGAAGTGTATTGTCCAAGGAACAAGATACATAAAATGGAAACTGAATTATGGAACTTAACTATGAAGAACAATGATTTGGCTGCTTACACTCAGAGATTTCAAGAGTTGACCCTATTGTGTACTAGAATGGTTCCAGGAGAAGAAGACCGAATTAAGAGGTATGTTGGAGGTCTCCCTGACAACATCCAAGGGAATGTGATGTCTGCTGAACCAACGAGACTCCAAGATGCAATTCGGTTGGCTAACAGTTTGATGGACCAAAATTTGAAAGGTTATGCAATTAGGAGTGCTGAGAACAAAAGAAAGGTTAAGAGCAATCAAAGGGACAACCGTTCACAACAACCCTCATTCAAGAGGCAGAATGTTAGAGGATCAAATGTGGCTAGAGCCTATACGACTGGTGGTAATAAAGGTCGGGTTTATGTTGGACCTCGCCCTCTTTGCAACAAGTGCAAGTTAAACCATGTTGGGCCATGCACTGTAAAGTGTAGAAGTTGTAGAAAGATTGGTCATTTGACCAGGGATTGTAATCTCACAGTTCCTGCGGTAGTTAATTAGAGGACCCCGATGGTGAATCAAAGGAGTGCCACATGTTTTGAATGTAAAAGGCAAGGGCATTTCAAGAAGGATTGCCCCAAACTAAAGAATCAGAACCATGGAAACAAGCCTGTTATTCCTAAAGCTAGAGGGAAAGCTTATGCTATTGGTAGAGGAGATGCAAACTCGGGATCCAACGTTGTCATGGGTACGTTTCTTCTCAATAACCATCATGCTTCTATATTATTTGATTCAGGTGCCGATCAAAGTTTTATGTCGACTACTTTTAGTACCTTGCTTGATATAATCCTCGATACCTTAAACGTTAGTTATGCTGTCGAATTAGCCGACGGAAGAATTACCGAAACAAATACTCTGCTTAGAGGTTGTACCATAGGATTACTAGGTCATCCGTTCAACATTGATTTAATGCCCGTAGAGATTGGTAGTTTTGACGTCATCATCGGTATGGATTGGCTGGCGAATAATCATGCGGTGATTATCTGTGACGAGAAGATAGTGCGTATTCCTTTTGGAGATGAAATTCTGATCATTCAAGGCGATAGGAGTGATAAGGGGAAGAAACCGAAGTTGAATATCATATAGTATACGAAGACTCAGAAGTATATGGAGAAAGGTTGTCAAGTATTTCTGGCGCAAGTTACAAAGAAGGAAACAGAAGTTAAGTCGCAAGAGAAGCGACTGGAGGACATGCCAATAGTACAGAAATTTCCGAAAGTCTTTCCAGAAGACTTGCCTAGATTGCCACCTGCGCGACAAGTTGAATTTCAAATTGGCTTGGTCCCTGGTGCTGCACCTGTGGCACGAGCCCTTATAGACTTGCTTCGTTGGAAATGCAAGAACTGTCTGCGCAACTGTAAGAATTTCTAACAAGGGATTTATAAGGCCAAGTTCTTCACCATGGGGAGCTCTAGTCTTGTTTGTCAAAAAGAAAGATGGATCTTTGCGGATGTGTATCGATTACCGTGAATTGAACAAGCTTACTGTTAAGAATCGATACCCACTCCCGATAATCGATGACTTGTTGATCAGCTGCAAGGATCAAGTGTCTACTCGAAGATCAACTTGAGGTCTGGTTATCACCAACTCAAAGTTCGTGACGAGGATATTCCAAAGACAGCGTTTAGGACACGCTATGGTCATTACGAGTTACAAGTAATGTCTTTTGGATTGACAAATGCACCGGCGGTATTCATGGATTTAATGAATCGGGTGTGCAAGCCATTCTTGGATAAATTTGTTATTGTGTTCATAGATGACATTTGATTTACTCAAGGAACAAAGTGGAACACGAAGGACAACTCAAGAAACTTCTGGAGTTACTTAAGAAGGAATAATTGTACGCCAAGTTTTGAAAGTACGAATTTTGGCTTCCTAAGGTACAATTTCTTGGTCTCGTGATTGATAGAGAAGGGATTCATGTGGACCCGGCTAAGATAGAGTCAACTAGGGATTGGGCATCGCCTAAGACTCTGACAGAGATTCATTAATTTTTAGGTCTTGCTGGTTATTACAGAAGGTTTATGGAAGCCTTTTTGAAGATTGCTAAACCTATGACCAAATTAACTCAGAAGAGCGTGAAATTTGATTGGGGTGATAAGGAAAAGGCTGCATTTTAGACATTGAAGCAGAAGTTGTGTAGTGCACCAATTTTGGCATTGCCGAAAGGAAGTAAAAACTTCGTGGTTTATTGTGATGCTTCTCACAAAGGGTTGGGCGCGGTGTTGATGCAAAAGGAGAGATTCATAGCTTATGCATCCCGCCAACTCAAGATCCATAAGAAGAACTACACGACACATGATTTGGAGTTGGGATATGTGGTGTTCGCTCTCAAGATGTGGATACATTATTTGTACGACACGAAGTGCGTTGTTTTCACTGATCATAAGAGTTTGCAACATATTCAAGATAAGAAGGATTTGAACATGAGACAACGTAGATGGTTACAGTTGTTGAGTGATTATGATTGTGAGATTCGTTATCATCCAGGAAAAGCAAACGGGGTGGCAGATGCCTTAATCCAAAAGGAACGGATTAAGCCACTACGAGTTCGAGCTTTGGTTATGACGATTGGTTTGAATCTTCCTGTGGAAATTCTGAAGGTTCAAAATAAGGCAAGAAAGGAGGAGAATTATGGAACCGAAGATTTGTGTGATATGATTAAGAAGCTAGAGCCGCGTGATCATGGAACATTATGTTTGAATGGAAGAAGTTGGATACCTAATCTTGGTAATCTAAGAGGAGTGATTATGCATGAGTCACATAAGTCAAAATATTCAATACATGTTAGATCGGACAAGATGTATCAAGACTAAAAGAAGCTAATATTAGTGGCCAAATAGGAAGGCTGAGCTTGCCACCTATGTCAATAAGTGTTTGACATGTGCTAAGGTCAAGGCATAATACCAAAAACCATCCGGTCTATTGGTTTAACCGGTGATCCCAGTATGGAAGTGGGAGAATATTACTATGGATTTTGTTACTAAGTTGTCAAAGACGCCGACTGGTCAGGATACAATTTGGGTACTTGTTGACCGACTTACAAAATCTGCTCATTTCCTGCCAATGAAGGAAAACGACTCAATGGAGATGTTGACGAGACAATACTTGAAGGAAGTTGTCTCAAAGCATGGTGTGCCAATTTCGATTATTTCTAACCAAGATGGTAGATTTACATCTCAATTCTGGAAATTGCTAAACAAAGCTCTAGGTACTCAATTGGATATGAGTACGGCTTATCATCCGCAAACTGATGGTCAAAGGACCATCCAAACTTTGGAGGACTTGTTGTGTGCTTGTGTGATTGATTTTGGGAAAGGTTGGGATAGACACCTACCTTTGGTAGAGTTTTCTTACAACAATAGTTATCACACTAGTATCAAAGCTGCACTGTTCAAGGCTCTGTACGGTCGCAAGTGTAGATCACCCATTTTTTGGGCTGAGGTTGGAGACGCTTAGCTCACTGGCCCGAAAATTGTTCATGAAACAACTGAAAAAATCTTTTAGATCAAGAAGCATATTCAAGCCGCTCGTGATACGCAAAAGAGTTTAGCCGATAGGAATCGTAAGCCCATGGATTTTCATGTTAGAGATATGGTCATGTTAAAAGTGTCACCATGGAAAGGGGTGATACGTTTTAGCAAACGGGGAAAGTTGAACCCTCGTTATATTAGACCATTTAAGGTACTCACTAAGGTTGGAACATTTGCTTACAGACTTGAACTCCCAGATCAATTAAGTCGTGTTCATAACACTTTCCATGTTTCTAATTTGAAGAAGTGTTACGCCAACGAACCGCTTGCTATTTCATTAAATGAAATTCAGATCGACGGTAAGTTAAACTTTATCGAGGAACCGGTCGAGATCATGGACCGCGAAGTGAAGCAGTTGAAACAAAGTTGTATCCTGATTGTTAAGGTGCATTAGAATTCGAGGCGAGGTCCTGAATTCACCTGGGAACGCGAAGACCAAATGAAGAAGAAGTACCCTCATCTCTTCTCTAAATCTAAACCTACGTCTGAATCAACTCTTAAGCTTTGAGGACAAATCTCTTCTAACGGGAAAAGGATGTCACACCCCGTAAATTTTAGGTCAATATTTTAAGCTATTCTGATCATTATTTTGAATTTTATCCGTTACGTTTGAATTTAACGTAAAACCGAGAGGTTATCCCGCGTAAATCTGAGAAACGTCATCGGATGTGTTCCGGCTTTGGATTTTGATTAGTCTAGACATTATATGTATTATTTTATCTTTTCTAAGTGTTTTATAGTTTACGTTCACTCTCGATATTTATTTTTATGGTTTAGCGTATTATTTACGTTTTTCGCGTTTTTGATCAAACGGAACCCCAGAAACCCGTAATCTTTTCGTGTAAACTCTAGTTATCATTTATATCATGTTATAAGTCAAAAATTTCGTGACTTCCCCCCCCCCACCAACTTACTTGTTCGAACGGCCAAACCACAACCAAAACAACATCAAGCCTCAAAATTAAATCAAATGGAATCTTTATACTTTAATTTGAAAATTTTTGGAAGTATTAGGCATGCAAGGTGGTGTGTAAGAGTTCTTGTCTTCATGCATGCAAACTTTGGATCACTTCTCCACTATGATTCAAAATGGAATCTTGATTTAATTCCAAATGGCTAGTTGGTTAACCATGAAACGCCCTCTTAGCTTGTTGCGTCCGCACCTCACCACATACACCTTTGGTGTATGTTGGTCACCTAGTCCCATTGTTCTTTCTTTGATAAGCCTTGCCTCTTAAAATATATTTAACCCTAGTTTGTCCCTATATAAGGCTTATCATATCACACATTAGGTATTCATTTCATTCCAACAAAGCCACTAAGAGATCTAATCTCTCTTTTTCTCCTCTCTTAGCCGCGGACACCAACACACACACATACACATTCCATACTTTTGATTTTGTTCAAGATTCATTCATTCCAAGATCATTTCTAACCATATCTAAGGGTGTTCTAAAGGTTTGATCATCTATTTCAAGGGTTATTCAAGATTTCAAGAGTTAGGGTTTGGTTTATTTAAGTGGGTTTTGCAAGATTATTTGAGGTTTATAGATCTAAGGATTTTGGGTTAGATCTTATGTGTTTCTTGACTCATCTTATTCTTGTAACTGTTTTATTCCATCTCTTGTGATTTCTTATGGTTCTTATGCAAGATTAAGGCTTATGTGTTTGTGGTTTTTAAAAATAAACAAGATAAAATATAAACTAGTATTGTTTTATGATTCTTTGATTTGCAAAAGATTTTGATTGTGAGTATGAAGTTATTTGTGGGTTGCAACAATAGTGATGATGGGATTAGGTTAGATTAAGAGTGTATTTGTTGATTGGTTTAGTAGTGAAGGGTTTAGGTTAGAATAGGCACTATTGTGAAGTTTGGGTGGATTTATGGTAGCATTTGCGAAAAGTGTGGTTGCTGATCGAATTTTGTTTTAAGGTTTTGGAAGACTTAAAAATGTTTTCTTTAGGCGAGAAGGGAGTTTTTAAAAAGCTTGTTTCGAATAGATAGTTTTTCATATATCGAACACTAAAAGCGGATTTAAAACGGCCGAGTTATGGCGAAATGAATTTTGGAACACTTTTTGGAAAAATAATAAAATAGGTTGCTGATGTGAATAGTAAATTAGGTTTTCGGACACTTTTGGACGTTTTTAAAGTTTTAAAACGTTGGCGAAACATATAGAAACTTTAGCGTATTGATTGGAAATATTAGAAACATCATAAAGGTAATAATGGAATGTCGAATGTTATAAAAGCGAGAGATTTCTAAAAAGGGTAACTTTTGTGATAAGACGTCGAGGCGGACGTGAAAGTTAGGCGTTTAGGTATTGATAAAGCGTTTTCAGAAATATGGGTTTAACAAAATATAGGGGACGGTATTAACGTCTTAAAACATAGAACTTTCCTAAAATAGAAAGTTTCCTAAAATAGTAACTTTCGAGTAAACGTTAGAATTTAATGTAAACTTGTACTTTCACTCGATCATGTTTTCTTAAACAAACTAAGACACAAACACAAATAGTGTTTTCTTGTTGATAAGTATACCACTCTTGGTTGCGTATATCGTATCTTAGTCCTAAGACGAGTCATTTCTTTAGGTGACGGCTAGGATTGTGTATCATCTTTTTCGTATGTGATTATCATTTGCTCATCGCTCTAAGGTGAGTTCATGTGCTTAGCGCAACGTAAATGCTTTTTATGTGATATTGTATCTGTTATAAAAGTCACATCACTTTTAAAAATCTTGTGGTCCAACCTTACATCATTTTAAACCTATGAATTCACCAACTTTATGTTGACCATTTTAAGCATGTTTTTCTTAGTTGCTTAGCTGGATTGTTCTTGAAGTGCTATTTGATGTTGCATGCATTGTTGGGTGTCTTTCAAGAATATTTATCTTTAAACTTAATTACTCGTTGTCTTAAAAACATGTTATGATTCCGCTGCATTTTTATTAAGCTTCCGTTAAAACTATTTCATTTATGTCAAGAATATTGTAAGACCTATTTTGATTTATCCAAAGAAACAAGTTATGTTTTATCAAACGTCCATTTAGTGGTCGTTCACTTGATCTTGTGCAATGTTTGCAATGACGTCACACCTCTAGACACGTATTTTGTCCAGGCCCCGTTTGGGGGTGTGACATCTTTGCTTATCCTCTATATCTGCAATCCTCTGAGCAGGTAAATCTACCATGTGATCATACAACTGCTGGATGACTACGTCCAACCCAATCTCAAAAGTCTCTCTATCTCTAAACTCGACAATGGTAGGCACAGGAATACCATCAGGAACCTTTAGCTCGGCAACTACATCAACCCCAATCTTGACTTTGCCCTAGCACTAGATTCGATATCATCCTCCGCCTTGTCATCTCCAACACCCTCAACTGCTGCTACAACATCCACCGCTGCATCAGCCTCAATAGCTGCTGCAGCCTCTGCTGCAATATCTGCCTTTATATCAGCCAGGATGTCTGAATTAATATCCGACTTAGTATCTCTCTCAATACCTCCCTCAGTCCCTTAATCAATATCGGATGACGCAAGGGAAAAGAAAGGGAGAAGATAGATTTTTAGTGTGTGTTTTTAGAGAGAATGAAAGTTTGAATGAAATGGTGGAGTGAATGAATAAAAAGGGAATAGGTTCATTGTATGTGGGTTGAACCTAGAACCTTCTCCAAATTGAATCCAAAGAATGGTGTACAATAGGAGACCAACTAGCTAAATCTGTGGGGACTTATTGGCAAAAGGGGAGGGGGGACGACGCCTAGGAGAAAAGGGAGGGCCAAAGTTGCCATTGATTGATTCCTTCCCACTAGATATTTTTCCATAGATATTTAGGATATTTAAACTTGCTTATGAATTTATTTCTAGTACTATATACGCAGTTCCCGTAAAAGTCAAAATACGCGACTTTCAGAAATAAAATGCAGAAATTTAAATATATTCACGATAGATAGAAATGCGATAGTCTTCGAAAGACTGTGTTATTTTGAGAGTCGAAACGCATCCGATAACGCTTCTCAGTCAAACGCGAGACAACTTCCCGGTTTTTGATCAAGTCAACACGTAACTTATAAAAAGTAAAATTTATGCACGAAAAGTCAAAGATGTTGACTTGGGAGTTTACGGGGTGTCACACACTTGTCATCTGTGGGTAACCAGTAAATGAACGACCTTTTGTGTTTACATGTTTGCACGTATACTATGAATTTTTTGAACTCGCCAAAAAGTGGAAGAAACCCATTTTAAGTGATTTGAATTACGTGGAGCTAGTGGTAGGTTATTGATATATGTTAAGTCATATTAAGATGAATTTGATCTTAGAAAGTTAATAATGAAGGAAAAATGAGTATTAAAGTGAATGGAATGGATTGTAATTTTAATAAAAAAAAATATTATCAACACGTGTGAGATGAAATGGACATTTAATCAAGTTTTAAAATATGTTCCAAATACATATGCATTCGAAACAATTTATAGAAAAATGTTCCAAATACACAAGTATTTGGCACAAGCCTAGAAAACCGTTTTAAATACATATACGTATTTGGCACTTCAGCTACCGACTATCCTAAATACATAAGTATTTGGCACTGGTAATTGAAAATGTTCCAAATACACATGCACTTGGCACCATTATTACAAAACATCCCAAATGCATACGTATTTGGAACGGTTTTCTAACATCCGTCCCAAATACATATTTTTTGGTACGGTTATCTAAACAGTGCCAAATACGCGTATTTGACACTCTTTTCTTACCGTTTCAAAAACGTTCGTCCCAAAAAGCCCCATTTTTTGTAGTGTGAGAATATCCTTAGTGTTATGAAATATACAGATAAACATAAGTGTATCACAAGATGTACTAGGTGTTCCAACTTCATGCTAATGTGTCACAATAAAAAGCTAGGTGGATGACCAATTTTGCCAAATCTCATCTATACACTATTTACTCAAATGACTAAGATATGTTATGTAATGACATGTATCCATAATGAATAGGAGTACTAGTAGTATTTATACTCCTCAAGTGTGAATGTAAAATTTGCACCATTTGAATACATACACACACAAGTATTATTCATCTCATTCTATCTCCCTCAAACTTCACTTTTTGTTCTTATATTATTATCAATGTCTTAATCTCCTTAAAATGCTTAAAGTTAAAAAATAAGCATTGTTATATCATAACACGTTATCAGCATGAAGCTCTTGTCAAGGTAATTAGTAAAGGTATACACTGACTTTATAACTTATTGTATAAAACACGTAAACCATATTTGACACAGTTTACACAATTTGAATTTTTTTTTTGATTCGAACTGTTTTAACATTTAACAATTTGGCTAACTCAATTTTTTAACAAAGCCCATATCTGTAGTTTGTTTCCATTCATTAATTCATTACTGGACCTTTTTTTCTTTTTTCAATTCGTAAAAAAAATTGATCCTAGATGGCAAATACCTTGAAGCAGTAGACTAAACATTTTTACATTTATACTACATAGAACTTGAATATTCAATTTGAACTTTCAACCAGTAGCAAAAGTAGAATCATTAAGGAATATGCATATGCAAATTTGACAGAAACTTTTATTTAATAAGTGACAAATTCTTGTTGACATAAACATGCATATTCATGTAGCCCATTTTCATGATGATCCTCATAGCCCACTTCGAAAGTTAAAAACAACATTCGAATATAAAATAAAGGATACCTTCTCCACATTCGAATTTGGTATAGAATTGGTATAAAGACACCTTCTCCACATTCGAATTGGTATAGAATGGTATAACACGGATTGATTTACACTAACATTTGAATACATTTTTCTTTTTATGCTTCGTATTTCTTTTCTTAATTCAATTTTTTTAAATAATAATAAATAAATAAAATATTATTTGAATTATACATTTACAACGGCTAT
This sequence comes from Tanacetum coccineum, assembly GCA_026074375.1. Classification (NCBI taxonomy): domain Eukaryota; kingdom Viridiplantae; phylum Streptophyta; class Magnoliopsida; order Asterales; family Asteraceae; genus Tanacetum; species Tanacetum coccineum. Next base: position 7,681 of record BQNB010076293.1, on the reverse strand, counting down.
ATAATGGTTACACCAACACTGACAACGTTACAACGACTATATTTCTTTTCTTTAAATTGGCAATTCACTTATTCATTTTTTCAAATCTCAAACATATTTTAATCTCAAAAAATTATACATCACCGGATCATTTTCTAAACATTTCCAAAAATGATTCACCCACTTCTCATTGTCATCACCATCATGCTTATATTACTTCTTATTCCGCTTTCTCAACTCCCACCTAATGAATTTGAACTTTTCTTAGTTATGTATATGTTTATAGCTCTCTCACTGTATTGTATTGCATTACTTATTGATATATATGGATTTTGATATTGACTCTGTTATTTATTCAATTTGTGTTTAGCAACAAAATGTCAAACATTGAAAAAATCAAGTTTCCAGCTCTTGACATAACTGGAGCAAATTATATACAATGGACGAGAAATGTTAAAAGGCATCTCAAATCAATAGGTGCTTTTGCAACATTACAAGAGGACAACAACTGCTCAGAGGAAACCAAAGCAAAAGCTGATGTTTTCCTCCATCAACACATTGATGAAATGCTAGAATTTGAATATTCAAATTGTGATGATCTAAGCATTTTATGGAAAGACTTAGAAATCAGATTTAATAATCAAAGGGAAGTTTTACTCCCTTCTACTAGAGATGAATGGAACAATTTAAGGTTCCAAGACTTTAAAAAGGTTAATGAGTACATCTCTGCCTTATTCAGAATATGCCGAACACTCAGATTTTGTGGGCAAACTGTTACTGAAGCAGATATGTTGGAGAAAACTTTCTCCACATTCCATGCTTCAAAAATAAACTTGCAGCAACAATACCGATTGCAAAATTTTAAAATATACTCTAATCTAAATGTAAATCTCCTTGTAGCAGAGAAAAACAATGAATTGTTAATGAAAAATCGTCAAACTCGTCCCACAGGATCATTAGCACTTCCAGAAGTAAATTCCGTTAACAATAATGATAACAAAAACTCTGGAAGCAATAGAGGAAGAGGTAACCCTCGTGGGCGTGGGCGGGGAAATTATGGTCACAACTGTTTTCCCAACAGAAACTATACATACCACCGTGGTGGTTATAATGGCTGTGGTCGTGGTCATGGCCGTGGTCATGGTCATGGTCGTGGTCGTGGTCAAAGAAATAACACTTACCATGCTCCATAAGTAAATAATATCAATCAGCAAAATAATGAAGTTGGTACCTCCCAAAACCCCAAAGGATCCTGTTTCAGATGTGGAAGTGCAAATCATTGGTCAAAAGCTTGTCGCACACCTTCACATCTATGTGAGCTTTACCAAGCATCTCGTAAAGGAAAAGAGAAAGAAGTAAACCATGTGGATCAGTTTGATAACACAAACACTGAGCTTATTGCCTCAGACTTCTTCAATGACTTGGATCTTTGAAAGAAAAGTTGTTGGATCTTAATAACTATGTATTTCCTTTCTGTAACTTTGTTTAACTATGTATAACTAATTTCCCTTTCATGTAAAATAAATAAAATAACATCTATTGTGTGAACTTTTTTTATGTTCATATTAGAAGTTTAAAATGAGTCTCAATGGAGCACAATATCAAGCAAAGGATGAAGATCTATGCATAGCGGATAGTGGTGCCACATACACTATCCTTAAATCCAAGAAATATTTTTTTGAATTAAAACCAACAAAGGGAACCATTGATAAAATTTCAGGTCCTACAAACTTGATAGATGGAGTGGGAAAAGCTAATGTAGTGTTACCAAACGGTACACAACTCTTGATAGAGAATGCTTTATTTTCCCCAAAATCCAAAAGAAACTTGTTAAGTTTCATAAACATATATCATAATGGATATGATACTCGGTCAAGGACTATTGGAAACAATAAGTATTTACACATCATAAATGAGAATCAAGTATTTGAAAAACTACCAATGCTTCATTCTGGTTTGCATTATACACATATTAATGTACCTCAAGCACATATGGCAGTCAAAGAAAAATATTGTGACCCTGATATATTCAGCTTATAGCATAACAGGTTAGGCCATCCAGGATCAACAATGATGAAAAGGATAGTCAAAAAACACATGGACATCCACTAAAAAATCAAAAGTTCCCTAAAATAAATAAAGTGCCTCTATGTACATCTTGCTCTCTTAGAAAACTAATTGCAAAGCCTTCACCACATAAAGTTGAAAATGGATCACCTATGTTTCTTGAAAGAATTCAAGATGATATATGTGGCCCAATTCGTACACCATGTAGACCATTTAGATACTTCATGGTTCTAATAGATGCGTCCAGCAGATGGTCCCATGTCTCATTATTATCAACTCGTAACGTGGCCTTTGCAAAATTTCTTGCTCAAATTATTAAATTAAGGGCACATTTTCCTTATTATACAGTTAAAAGAGTAAAACTTGATAATACAGGAGAATTCACATTACATGCTTTTAATGATTATTGCATGTCTGTTGGAATTGTTGTTGAACACCCAGTTTCTCATGTTCACACACAAAATGGTTTAGCAGAATCATTAATCAAACGCCTCCAACTAATAGCTAGACCATTGATAATGAGAACTAAACTCCCCGTATCTATGTGGGGACATGCAATTTTACATGTTGCATTATTAATTCACATGAGACCAAGTGCAAATCATAAATACTCTCCTATACAACTTGCTTTTGACCAAGAACCAAATACTTCCAATATTAGAATTTTTGGTTGCGCAGTGTATGTACCCATTGCACCACCACAACGCACAAAAATGGGTCCTCAAAGGAGATTGGGAATTTATGTTGGATATGAAACATCTTCCATCATAAGAATATTGAACCTTTAACATGTGACCTATTTACAACACATTTTGCTGATTGCCACTTTGATGAAGTAGTTTTCCCAGAATTAGGGGGAGTAAAGAAAAATCAAGAAAAGAATGTCACTTGGTGTGAACCTTCATTGTTATATCTGGATCCTTGAACAAAGCAATGTGAAACCGAGGTTCAAAAGATTATGCATTTGCAAGAAGTTGCAAATCAGTTACCTGATGCATTTACAGATACAAAAAGAGTAATTAAATCACATATACCAGCTGTTAATGCCCCAGCTCGAGTTGAAATACCAAATAAGCAAGCTGGTGATAACATCGCTCAAGAGTCCCAAAAGCGTTTGAAACGTGGAAGACCAATTGGTTCAAAGGATAAAAATCCTCGTAAAAGAAAAGGAACTGAAAAGAACTCTGGCCATGATGAAAATGTTCTTGATGAAACACAATATATCAAAACCTCACCTGAGGAATAAAGAGATGTCAATCAATTATAGTCAAACACATATATTATGGGATCAAAATGAAATAGGAGATATTGATGAGATATTTTATTATTCTGTAGCAAGTGATATTATGAGCGGTGATGATGATCCCGAACCAAAGTCTGTAATTGATTGTCAAAGTCGACCAGATTAGGATAAATGGAAAGACGCTATGCAAGCTGAATTGAATTCACTTAATAAATGAAAGGTTTTTGGGCCTGTTGTTACCACACCTAGAGATGTGAAATCTGTAGGATACAGATGGATATTTGTGAGAAAAAGAAATGAGAAAAATAAAGTTACAAGGTATAAAGCTTGACTTGTAGCTCAAGATTTTTCTCAAAGACCATGAATTGACTATGAAGAAACATATTCTCCTGTCATGGATGCAATTATTTTTAGATATTTAATCAGCTTAGCAGTCTCTAAAAATTTAGAGATGCGTCTTATGGATGTTGTTACAACTTACTTATTTGAATCAATTGACAACGACATCTATATAAAAATTCCAGAAGCATTTAAAATCCCTGACTCATTGAGTTCAAAACCCAAAGAAATGTGCTCAATAAAATTGCGAAGATCTTTATATGAGTTGAAACAATCTAGACTGATGTGGTACAATCATTTGAGCGATTATTTGATTAGTAAAGGCTATATAAATATTCTTATTTGTCCATGTGTGTGAAAACCTATAGATCGTTGTAGCTCTAGTTTGATTAGAACTTTAATCTAAGATAATGATAACATAGGTGGAATATTCAAACATAGAATCAATATTATCATAACAAGGTTTTACCAAACATTCCCCACAGCCCCAATATTATTTGATCAAGATAATACGGTTACATCAATGAACTGTAACAGGGATCAAGGAAGACCTTGATTACCTTGAGGCTAAACTCTAGATAGATGTCTACTACTAACTATACAAACGTGTACACACACGTTTTCTTTAGTCGACTCTCATTGAGAACACACACTTTTCTGGATGCATAAAACCTATAACCTGTATCTCTTTATATATTAGAGACAATAGGTTTTACAAAGAGATAAACATAAATCTTTTAAACATTTAACTTGATCTTCTGTTATCTTCTTTCTTCATAAGGAGATCTTTTGATATCTTTGACTAAATCTTCAATAATTCTCCACCAGCTTGTAGAATTCTTGAATGACGATTTTAGTCCTTTTGTTTCATTCTTGTTTTGTCTTATCAACTCAAATATAATTCCCAACAATCTTCCCCTAGTTGATAATGACAAAACCAAATAAGCACGAACTTCCCCTGAAGTTAATATACGAATGAAAACTTCCCCTTAAGCTACCAAGGATCTACAAGTTGCAAATCATCAAATCTTCTTCCCCTTTTTGTCAATATCAAATAGGAGACTAAAGTATGCAACTTTGATCTTCACAACTACGAACCAATATTACACTTCCAATCCAAGTATTCCAATGACCCAAATTGCCCTCCATTACGCACCTTAAGAAAAATGAACTTGAGCAGTAGAAACTTACACTAGCAGTAGTAACAAAGGCTAGTAGTAGTAAAAACCTTCACCTTGATGTAGCATATAAATGGTTAAATATTTTAACATTAAGCTTCCCCTGAAACCCATATGTTAACCATTTCTTGAATCTTCAATTCTGTAGGCTCTATGTAATGATTACAGATGAAGAAAACTAAGTATAACGAACTTGATGAAGAAGTAGAACAACCCAAACTTGTGTCTTATATCTTGTACTATCTACGTGACTTTGAACGTATACCCAAATCCGATGTATAAGGAGACCGCAATCTCTTGACAATAATCCTCATCTTCTATGAGACACATAACCAAAGTGATAGCAAATGTGAGCATTGAGCACCATAAGTTAGATCACACACCTTTGCTAGATTCGTCAATTCTTCGTCACACCGTTGTAAGCACAAACAAGTTACCTCAAAATGTTGTAATCCATTTGAGATATGATAAGAACACAAACCCAAATAATTCCACTTCATCTTCAAATAGGTGATAAACAACCTTCTTCGTAACCACATCTTCAATAGATCCAAAAATACGAGCCTTTTAAACCTTTAAGAACATTTAAATCTGTCTGAAATACCTCTTGAACCTGTGTGTGTAACAAATCCAAAACCAAAATTCCTCTGCCTGAGATCTTATAAGTAACCAAGAACAAATCTTCATGTGTTATCCGATATCAAACAACACTAAGAGTATAAACTTGACGAGCAGTACTAACTAGCAGTTGAAACTGTTTTAACATACTAACAGTTTTAACTTAACACTTCTCTCATTATTTTCAACCCAAGCAGTACTAACCTGAATTCGATTCCAAACAGTGGTAATCTTAAACATGTAGTAGAATCCAGCAGTACAAACAAACAATGAGCAGTATTAACTTTCAATAAAACTAATGCTAGCAGCACTTACTTCCATTAAGCCCAAACTCGAATCCTTACCAATAAATATGACAAACTAAACTGTAGGAAACTAATTGGACAATTAGGTCCTTTCCTTGCAACATTTGGTTTATTTTATAAAAAAGTTTATATGCATGATTTGAGAATTCTTTACCAAATGCCGTTTGCACTGGAATAGCCAATTCTTAGTGTCGGTTAGACATGGTGAATTGATTACCATTTGTTGTGTTGAAATGAAACCAACACCTAAAAATTCTCCTATCCCTTGTAGCTTGCCAATTCTCAAAACCACTATCCATAAATCAGGCTAAGAACAAACTATCCGAGAACCAAACTGTGTGTTTTATCCGATATCGCACAATGCTACCAGTACAAACTCATTTTAATACTAGCAGTTTGATCAAAGCTGGCAGTATTAATGCCCTTCTGGCAGCATTAACCAACCCTTCACCATAATCTGCTAACAATCAAACTGCAATATCCAATCACCAAAGATCGCATCATAACACACAGTAGCATCTATACCCGAAACCTTTCATGCTTCCTGATCTCCATTAACCCATTCATAATAGGGTTTTACCAGCGAATATCTTACAAACCTGCTAAAGAATTCTAATGTTCAACCAACGAACAGTAGTATCAAAACTTGTAGCAGTATCAATGAATGAACACTTCACATCAATAAACCTTCTTTTGTTAAGACAAGGCCCATCAAAAGATCACGCAGTCAATGATTATCAAAACATGTCATATATACCATTTTCAGTAAACTTATATCACACGTATTAATTCCAGCATCACATAGACTTCACCAAACATCAGTACCATCATCATTTAAACATACACAACCGGCTCATAACATATCTAGAGTGAAAACCCATCAACTATCTGCTCTAATATCTTTTGTTAAGAACCAGTCCAATTTAAATTGAGAAAAAGAGTATATATTAGTTAGGGTATCATGACATATCCCTAAACACAGTATACACACGCCTCTCTTTGTCCTTCGTCTCCAAACATAAACGCAGCAGCAAGAAAAACTAAAACGAGCAGCATCAAATATATACGAACAATATTAATCATATACTGTTAGCATTAAGAATAGTGAATATTCCTGCTCGAACCATGATCCTTCTTCTTCAATCATTCAGCCGCCATCACATAAAAACCCTAACAGTAGTAACAAGACCAACAACATTAACTCCGAAACCTTAGCAGTACTAATCTCGTATACCACTGTTACATACAAACATAGACCAATCTCATCTCTCTTCTCACACATTATCACGACATCGAACAACAGTATTCAAAAGTTCACAAATCCTAAATGTTTACTCCTGTAGTCGTGACAGTAGCAACATCTTAAACCAAGAAACGCATCCTTCTGAACCAACATGCTACTATCATCCTTCATCTGCTTGTCATTCTTATTAGCACATATTCAGTAACTTATTATACTTATACTCTCAACCATAAACACAATAACTTATAAGCTTCAATGATTAAGAGTAACAAGATACAAGAACCTTATTAGGGCTTCGCAACGATCACATCTATACCATGAGTAATACATCACCGAATCTTGTAACCTGCACGACCATCATCAGACCTTCATATAATAACATGATCGTGACCTGCTGCTGTAAACCCTCCATGTCAAACTCTATTAGGGTTTTGGAAAACCCTAAATCTTCTTCTTAACAAACTTCTAATTAAAACAAAACCCTTGTAATCTAGGTTTTGCTGAGATCACAACTTTCTTTAAGTAACTTCATAACAGCATTCTTCTTGTATTGACAGCACTAATAATAAACCTGTTGAAGATTATACTTCCAGAAGTCTGCTAGTCAACCAAAGCAGTATTAACTTGTATCTGTTGTAAACCCTTACTGTCACAAACCTTATCATAGCAACCCGTTGAAGACTGTACCTACTGTATCTTCATCATTGTT
>BQNB010076292.1:18130-29614 GCA_026074375.1 Tanacetum coccineum | reverse complement strand
CGACGGTACTAGTTCTTCGAGCCTAAAGTCTAGATAGTTGGTGGCTTTAAGCTTGGATATTGACAAGGCAACCCTTTTTGTTGTGTCACCTGATATAAGATATTCCAAATCCTTATTGAAAAAGAATTGTGGCTGAATAGTTACCTAACCTAGTGGTCCTCCCAGGGGTAATGGTTTGCTCACATCAGGCATGAATCGATGACCCTCAGGATTAACCAAATCAACTTAATCCGTAAGCATCCGGTGACACTCTTCCATCTGGAATTGCAGGGAAATGCTGTTCTCGTAAAAGGCTTTGACTACCTTGAATGTTAGACCTTCTAAATCAGACTTGCCAAGCTTCTTCTTCCTTATCCTTTTGCAGAACCATTTGATGAATGATCCCATATCACCAGTCTTCTGAAGTAACTTGTTTTCCTCAGGATCTTTATAGGACTTAGCGAGTGCATTTCCTAGTTGTTCTTAGGTTTCGGTAAATCATTCGAAGGAACGGTCCGGTCTGTCTTTTTCTGGTAAGGGCCTCAACCATGTAGCTGAAGTCTTTATCTTAGGAAGGTGGGCAACACCGACGTCTTCAGAATCTGAGATATGCACTGTATCAGATGTCGGAACGTCATCAATAGGTTGTTCAGATTGTGAAGCTTGCTGTTGTTTGGAGGAGCTAGAAGGAGTGTCCCTAGTGTCTATGGTTTTCTAGGCTGAAGACTTCTGAGGAGGGTATTGTCTTGAAGCAGATGCATCAGTATCATGCCTTTTATTTTTACTCTGATCTGACTCTTTAGGAGGAGGTTGAGGGGGATCTTGATCGTCGCGACATCTCTTACGAGACTTGGCCTGTTCAACAATAAATTCATCCATGTTGTCACGAGCCATAGAACGTTTAAGAGCTTCATAGAGGTCTGCATGTTCCGAGTGAGTCTTGTAAGAGCCACTTTTAAACATTTGCTGATGGAGGATTTCCTTCATTTCAATCTCAGATGGATCTCTAAAGCTTTGAAGCAGTGGAGCACGAAGAGAAATTTGCACATTTTCTTTCACGGTCTCACGAACATAATTGTCAATCCTGTATTCCAGATCGCGATGCTCCAGTGTGAAGATCCTGGAGGCAAGATTGTTGGTAGTCTTGTTCTGGTTCATGAATGCCTGCTCCAATTTTGCATTCCTCTTTTCTAATGCTAAAACTCGAGCAGCCAACTCAGGATTCGTTGAGCTTTGAGTTGGTGGAGGTGGTGGTAGTGTAAGTGTTGTTGGTGTAGTTACGGTTGTTGCTGCAATGATTGATGCATGAGTGATAGAGGATACAAGTTTAGGAGATGAGAGATCAATAACCGGTGTGGATAGTGGTAGAACTGAGGAAGATGCTTGATAAATTGGGACAATGACCATTGAAACCCCTTATACTTCCACATTGAGTTTCTCCGATTCATCTTTAGTTGGTTTATCATTTATGAACTTATCCCCAATAGTAAATGCATCATCCAGATTCTTTATTGAAGAGAGAGTCCCGGTTGAGCTTAGTGGATCCTCTAAGATGACATGTTCATCAGCTGGAAATTTCAAGCTTTCATGAACGTTGGGGTACACATTAGCCATGAATTCATCATGCATGGGCTCAGGGTTTGGTCTAGCAAGAGCCACACGGCTTTCTTCAGGGTCTGGTCCAGCCTGGTCTTCATTCATTTTATCGTCATCAGGTAGGGGCCGAGACTCGGGTGTTTTACAGGGTCTGATCCAGCCTGACCTTCATCAATCTCAACAGTCTTTTCTTCTAGATTCACAACGTTAGCCACATCGTCACCTTGTTCTTCACCAATCTGCATTATCTCAGTGTCACCTCTACTGTTTGTCATGTCTGTATCAGCACCTGTTTCAGCATTCGCAGAAGATGGAGAATCACAAACTATAATTGCAGATGTGTCATCCTGTGGTTGTGCAGAGGGTCCAGTTGATGCCTCTTCAGTAGACGGAGTCCGCCTATGGAATATAAATTGGTCCGTGGTACTTCTCATTTTTGGCGTGTGCAGAGCTAGCAATGATTGTGCAGCTTGTTCTTCTATTGCAATGCCCTTACCTTTACCTTCTACTTCAGGAAGTTTTCGGTCGTTTCTGGAACGGGTTCGCGAATACCCACACCTCTAACAGGTGCTTGGCTCTGTGCCTGAAATGATTCCAAGCTCATTTGTATAGCTCGTTGGTAATCATCGTCTTTACCTTCACCTTGAAATTCAGGTACGGGTTCATGTTGAACCTCTTCCTCTTCATCAACAAGATTGAGAAGACCCTTTTCCTTGCGAACCTTCTTCAGAACTTTACCTTTGCGAACATTCTTTAAGGGAGAGGGTTGAGATGGTTTTTCCTTGGTTACCTTAGGTTTCGGTGCAGGTGCTGGTTTGCTTGACTTCTCTTTAGCAGGCTTCGGCTTGAGTTGCTTAGCAGTTGCAGGTTTCTTTGACTTATCGGCTTTTGTTGCTGATTTTTTCTTTCCACCCTCTTTAGCTGCAGTTTTTTGATCATGCTTTGCAACCATTTCTAAGTAAGTGTTGTAGTATGGTGCATTCCTAATCTGGTTCGTGATCAGCTCATTCGGAATTTGCATTCCAAAGACTTCATCATCTTCGCCTTTGGGAACAAACTGGAGATTTCCAAGTCTACGATCTTCTTCAACAAGATGAAACGGATACTCAGATCTTGGATACAGATTGTGTTTTCTTCCCAAATAATAGATAATTAGCTTTGTGAACCGATAATAAGGAATAACGTGAGGCTTGTCCTTCCTTCCCTTCTTTGTAGGACTGCCTAGATTAGCCTTATCAGTCAGAAAAGTCTAAATAGCTTGTACAAATTCTTCCCACATAAGCTCAGCATAGTCAACATTTGTAATTGTAATTATACCCCAAAGCATCTGAAGAACTGGATATCTAGGCCTATCATACCCAGAGGTCTTGCCTATGATACATTGGTTGATCATTAACAATGTTGCTCTCCAGGGCTGATACAGGTTATTCACCGCTATTCTTGACACAAAGTGAATTTACTTTGTATACCCTAGCTCATTCACAAAGTCCATGATTGCATCACCCGACGGGGGTGACACAAACTGGTGAGCTTGATCAATGGGTGTTATCTCTAAAGCTTCCCTCAGAAGATTAGCATCCAATATGAACCGGCGTTCATCCATCTGAAAACTGTAAGCTCTAGTCTTTGCCTCATATGTAAGTGTGTTCCAAAATTGTTGAATGTAGATAGCTGGAACAGAGGCTGAGGCAGTGAATGCTCTGAAGAAGTTTATGTTTTGTAGAATATCTACAGAGATCTAAAAGATTGGATTCTTTTGCTTCTTTTAAAGATCCAAGACAAAGTTGCTCTTTCCAACGGGCACCCATGCAGCAAATGGAAGTATCTGATCATCAGATCTTGTGGGAACAAGAGCGGGAACATTCTCATCAGCCATATTGTCTGCACAAGGATATCAACAAAGACAGGCAGACATGACATATACTTTGATGTTAGATGAGAACATTAGTCATGATGATCGATAGGCTTCGAATGATTATGGTAAGATTAAGTCTACTTTGGTCAAAGATATCAGATGAACACTTACCAGTTATCAAGTCCCGAATGGGAGTTAACTAGGTAATTGTGCCTTTGGGTTGGGCCGAGAGAGGGTATTAGGACTAATGGGCCAAAACTTTGAAAATCTTACCCAAACCGCTACCCTCTTGACACCAAACCGCTGCGAGGTGGAATGAGCAAACCGCTATGAAGTGTTTTGATAAAACCGCCACGAGAGAATTCTGATAAACCGCTAGGAATATTTAATTCAATTTAATCAAATCGCTATGACCAAACAACCACGAATATCATATTCATTTTATTCAAATCGCTATGACCAAACAACTACGAATATTATATTCATTTTTAATCAAACTGCCATGACCAAATCGCTATCATTATTTTAATAAATATATCAAACCGCTACCAGTTAAGAAAAATCCAAAATAGCGGTTGGATTATTTTAATAATAAAAATAATCTTCATCAAACCGCTACCTCGTAGCGGTTTGCCTGCTTACAATAATGTATATTTATTTATCATCTAACAGCTATCAGGTATATCTAAGCAAAGCGCTATCAGGCATATCTAATCAAACCGCTATCAAGCATCTCCAAGCAAACCGTTATCTGGCATTTCTAAGCAAACCGCTATCAGGCATATCTAATCAAACCGCTATTAAGCATCTCTAAGCAAACAACTATCTGGCATTTCTAAGAAAACCGCTATTAAGAACGAATGGCAAACCTCTACCAGCAATGTAAAACATAAACGCATTCGACTATTATTTTAAGCACTACGGGACATTCATTCCTATCATATACTACGTTCCTAAGCATAAGCAACATATCTCAAACACGTTACAACAACGAACACTATTAGTTGACTTTTGAAAGTCAAACCTTACACGAAAATTAACGGATCAGGCAATATATTGAAGAGAGATCTTAAATAGACAATCAAATAACATCATCAAACCTTAATGAATAAATCACAGCAATAAAAACATCATTCTAAACATCCTACTCGATTTCGATCATAAACGAACCTAGACTAGGCCATAATGACAAATGTGTTAGATAAAACATTATCCAGTACTGATCGAGTGATTACATGTCCTAACCACACCTATCCCAAGCATCAATTCACAGTAACAAACAACAATAAAGAGTTCGATTGAAATCAAAGTCAAATCTAGTGAGTGTTCTTGATTAAGAGTGTTTGACTTAATTCCTTTTAGGTACATGCTCTACAACAAATATATACTTCAATTTAATGATTACTTCAGAGAGAAAAACACAGGAAATCGATGAATCAAATGTGGCGACTAGGTGGCGGTTTGCGTGTGGGTGTGTGTGTGTTTTTATGTTTGACCGAGAAATGAAGGTTTGACCAAATTACCAAACCGCCACCTATTTATACTAGAGGTTTGGGAATTGGCAGTTTTGGTCCCTTAGGTTTCTAACACTTTTAACTTTCGGTTTAAAGGTTTTCTAGGGCTAAGTAAGATTAAAGGTTGGCAGATTCAGTCCTTATAGTTTAAAAGACCTAGGAAACAATTAGCATATTGCACATAAGTCCCTAATCTTTCTTCCTAATGACAATTTTGGCCCTTTAAGGTAAACTTAAATAACTTCCCCTCAAATTATAACCCCATATTACTACAAGACCTTTTCCATTAATTGTATGAAGTGTTCTAGAAACCCGTTTGATGCAATAAACTTAAAATCACTCTCCCCCTCAAACAATGACCCGTTTTCTATTTAAAGAGCTGTAGTCGTTATTTGAGTAAAAAAGTTTATTTTGAATCCTGAATTGATTAATTTCCAACAACACTTGTCCACCGTGACTAACACAAATAATTTTTGAAGAATCACTTAAGAAGAAAATTATTTGGTTATAAAAAAGGAAGACTTCTCTTTCGGTTAAGAAAGAACGCACTGAAACGTACATTAGATCTTGTAATGCACGGATGTAAAGTAATCCATCCCCGAGAGTAATGAATCACCCGTTGTCAGGACCAGCTGTCTTTTTGGCGACAAGCTTTCCTCAAATTGAAAGACGGGTTGCAGTCTGAAATAACTGCAAGCCATGAAGACATGTTTTAAAACAATTTGAACTTCTGCTCGAACTTCATTTAAAGACCCGTGTCATTATTGAATGACATTTCTAGGTTCGTAAATGTTATCGATTTACATAAGACATGTCTTGAAAAATGTTTTTGGTATTTTCTATTTTTCTAATTTTTATGGTTTTTGTAGGTTTTATATTTTTGTATTTTGGTTTGGTGTTTAATTATATACAAATATACATAGGATATAGGAAGACCATCCTTTACTCCTCTTCACCTTCCTAAAGACATTTGAGGGTTTCTGGGGACATACTTTTCATTTCAAGTCGCGAGAGTAGAAATTCGAACCGCTCCCTTGGCAATGCCTTAGTGAATATGTCCGCAAGTTGATAATCCGTTGTGACAAAGTAAAGTCTAACCACGCTATTTTTGACTTTATCTCGTATGAAATGGTGGCGTATGTCGATGTGCTTGGACCGAGAATGCTTGACATTGTTGTAGCAGAGTGCGATAGCACTTCGTTTATCACAATACAAAGGTATCTTATGGAATGCAAAGCCGTAGTCCGTTAGCTGTGACCTCATCCAAAGTATCTGAGCACAACATCCAGACATGGCAATGTATTCAGCCTCTGTGGTTGAGAGAGTCGTGCTTTTCTACTTCTTCGATGACCAGATCACTAGTTTATCTCCAAGAAATTGAGCACTTCCCGACGTACTTCTTCTTGTGTCTTGACACCCTGCATTGTCAGCATCTGCATAGGCCGTTAGTGCCATAACAGTGTCTTTCGGATACCAGAGACCCTAGTTAATGGTTCCTCAAAGATACCGAAAGACCCGTTTAGTTGCCTTAAGGTGCTTTTTGGTAGGCTTAGCCTGGTACCTAGCACACATGCACACGACGAATACAAGATCTGGTCTACTGGCAGTAAGGTACATTAGAGAACCAACCATTCCTTAAAATCGAGTTTGGTCAACTGGAATACCTAAGGGTTCCTCGTCCAGTTTTAAGTGATCCATCATTGGTGTGTCTACAAGGTCAAAAGTATCCATTCCATATTTTATTAAAATCTCTTGAGCATATTTAAATTGATTAATAAATATGCCTCCAGGACTTTGAGAAACTTTTAAACCTAAGAAAAATGACATTTTCCCCATCATTGACATATGAAATTTTGAACTCATCTCTTTAGAAAATAAGTCACAAGCTTTAGGATCAGTCAAGGCAAATGTAATATCATCTACGTAAATTTGAACAAGAAGAATATGTTTGCCTGTTTTTTAGGCGAATAACGTAGGATCTACTACACCCTTAGAGAACTTGTTGTCCAGAAGAAACCTCGATAAAGTGTTATACCATGCCCTTGGAGCCTACTTTAGACCATAAAGGGCCTTCTTTAGATGATAGACGTGCGTGGGGTGATCTGGATCAATAAATCCCTCGGGTTGACTGACGTAGTCTTCTTCTTTCAATTTGCCATTCAAAAATGTAGTCTTGACATCCATCTGGTAGATGACCATGTTTTTGCTGGCGGCATTGGCAATAAAGATTCTGATAGCCTCTATCTATGCAACCGGTGCAAAGGATTCCTCAAAATCGATACCTTCCTTTTGTCGATATCCCTTTGCTACTAACCGTGCCTTGTTCTTCAAAACATCACCATACTTATCAAGCTTTACCTTGTAAATTCACTTGAGAGCGATGATCATTACACAGTCTGGTTTAGGAACTAATTCCCATACTTTTAGTCGATCAAATTCATGGATTTCATCTTGCATAGCTTCAAACTAGCAAGCTTCATCCATAACATTCTTAACATTTTTGGGTTCGACTTTTAACAGTACCGAATTATAGTGGCACCACAAGGCATCTGCGGCTAACTGTTTTCTGGTAGATACCGGACGAGAAGGATTACCGATTACATTATCCAGTGGGTGATCCTTGGACCATTTTCTGAGATGATTGTGTGGGTGAACAACTTTTGTAGATTCAGCAGAACTGACATCCCTGGATGAAGACTCACCAGAACTAGGTTCTGGAGCAAACACTAAATATATAATATATAATAAAATATAATATATATATAAGTCTAAAAATCAACAAGATCAATAAAACCGAGAAGTAGTATAGAATTTTCCCGGGTCGTTTATCCCCAACGAGGCTGGACTGGAGAATCGATACAGTCGAAAGATTGGAGTTTGAATGAGAAAAATGATTTGAGAGTGTGGAAAGCTAAATTAAACAATAATAAACTAAAACGTTTAAGAAAATCCTAAAAATTATGAAATTAAGCTAGAAAACGAGAGCACGGGCCCCGAACAAAGGGGGAAAAACCTAAAATCTTTAAAATTAACTCTACGAAGAAATTTTTGCTTCTAAACTACTCTAGGGATCAAATAACGAAGAATGAAAAAGACTAGACCGAAAACGGAGGTCGTTTGACCCAAAAACGAGTCAAGACAAATTCCGTACCCGGACCCGTTCTTTAAAAATTGAAAAGTTACAAAAATGACCCTACGAAAATTTTTAAATTTTTCCTACAAACTATATGACAAAATAAAATTTTCTAAAAAAGAAAAATATTTTTTTGATAATTTTTGTATTTTTTATGAATTTTTAAAACTTTTAGCTAAATTAAATTATAAAAAATAGTAAATGACTACGAAAAATTCTGAAATTTTTACAAAAAATACTTTACACTAGTATAATCCTAAGAAAAATAAGAAACACAAAGTTGCTTAATAAATAAGCCCCGAAAATAAGCTGTGACAGCTTATAAGCTTATAAACACAAAATGTGTATAAATATTAAAGCCCTTGAGTCTTTAACGAAAAAGACCCAAGGGCGCAGTGGTATGGTGTGTGTTATAAAGGGGGACTGTATCGAGAGGTCCCGGGTTCGAGTCTTGCTCACCCGGACCTCTTGTCTTTCCCTCTTTTTTTTTTGAAAACTTTGAAAAGCAAAGTTGTTAAGCTCGTGGGGCTTAACAACTTTGTCAACTACAACTTTTGCTGAAAAGCTCTAAATAAGCTTAAAAATAAGCTTAAAAGTGACAGAATGCTAATGATGGGCTTAAAGCTAGAAAAAGCTAAGTCTTGGACACTTGTGGTCGAATAAGCTAAACCTTGGACAAAATAAGCTAAAGGGACTATCTAAACCTAACCTAGATAAGCTATAAGAGCCTAAAAGCTAAAACTAATAAGCTGCAAAAAGGGCTTAATGAGACAGAAAGCTAAACAAAGCTTAAAACTAAAATGCACTAACTTTGGACTCTAAATAAGCAAGGAAAGAGGGAAATAAGCTAGCATCTTAACATTCTATCCTAAATAAGCTATAGGAGCAACAATTTGCTTAATAAATAAGCTGGATAAGTCAAAATGAAAAATAAGCAATCCCTACACTAAACTAAGCTAAAAACAGTGAAAGGGCAAGTTTGAGCTTAAAATTAAGCCATCTAAAAAGCTTCCTAGAAGCTGAAACTTAGAGGGCTTATACAATAGCTTATAAGCTCTCAAGATAAGCCAAGTAATTGGGCTTAAGCACTCTTAAAAGCTATGAAAAGAAGGCTTAAAGTCACCCCTTTGCACCAGGGGAGACTTAAGCTAAACTCAAGGGGCTTATTTGACAGCTTTTTAAAAGCTGTCAAATAAGCTCAAATTAAAGAGATAAGCTAAAACAGATTGAGTACTCTAGCTAAACAACTTGTGCACCAATTTTTTGACTTTTAAAAACCATTTTAGACTGCTGAATTTTGACAGTGAAAAAGCTTCTTTGATTAAAATTTTGACACTTAAAACCTTGGTGGTTTTTGACTCAACAAAGTCAAAAGACCACAAGGTTTTGACAGCTTGATTATAACACACAAAACAGACTTTTTTTTGACACTTAAACTCAAACTCCCAAGTGCTTAACTAAATAAGCACTTGTGGTGTTTTTTAAAAGTCACAGTTTAAAAAGATGGTTTAGAAATCTTTTGAAAAACAATTTTGAACTTTAAAAACTTTTGAAACAGCTTTAAATAAGCTTAAAACTTATGCTTAAACTAACTAAATGACCATAACCCAAAGACAAAACCATTTTGACCCGTTTTAAGAGTTGACCCAAACACTCCTTTATAATAACTGTCAAAACTATATTGGCATTAAAATCTAATTTAACACTAAATCAGCTGAAAACTTATATCTACTCTTACTTATTCTAACCTATTAAAACTAATTTGACACTAAAACTTACAGCTTATTTAGAAAAATTAGATACTTTCTCTCCTAGCTTCTTAATCTTAAATGACAGTTTTAAAAGATAAACTGAGATTACACAAATTTTATCTAATGAAAACTTAAAACAGCTAAATAACAAGCCTAAACTAATATGTTTGCAAAGATTTGAACAGGAATGGAAAGTCAATAAGCAAATGTTTTAAGCTAAAATTAAGCTAAAATGAAATTTGAGAAATGAAACCTTGGTTTTTTTGTAGACTCAGTCACAAGCCACTCTTGTTGAGTGAGTGGCTTAAAAGCATACAACTAAGTGGCACCTTGCCTCTAAACCTTGAGCTTAAAAGCTCAATAAGCTAAAATTAGCTTATTCTTCCAAATAGCTTCCAAACTTGATTAAACTGGACTCAAGTGATCATGTTTGATGTAAAATGAACTAAACTTGTAAGTGAATGACTTTGAACAAGTTTTTGACTGAAATTGAGCTTATTAATAAGTATAAGCTTCAATGAGCTTATGATGAGCTTAATATGTGAAAACGGCTTAAAATTGAAAGGTAAAACAATTAAACTTAAGAGTTGAATTTAATTGCTTAAAATGGTAAAGTACAAGATAAAAGATACAAAGTACAAGTGAATTAAAGCTGAATTTGAAAAACTTAAAAAATGCTTAAAAATAAGGAAAATTACAAACTTAAAAACTAACTCTCTGGTTCACTTTTATCTTCACTTCTTTTTATAGGCAGCTCTGCTTCTCTTTGTGTGCTTGTTGTGTTTGTTTGCTGAGGAAAAACTAAGCTCAATCCTGGCCTTCTATTTTGCCTTGGTGCTTGTTCGGATCATCAAAACCGTCGAATTAAGTCTTGGGGAGTTGTGGGATTGCCAACTTGGCAATCTTACAGCTGGGAAAGGTAGTGGAGGGGGAGGGAGAGGTTTGTCCATGGGGGAATTGGGTTTGCAGGATAAAACAGAGAAAGTGAACCCGTGACATGGTTGGGGGGAAAATTGGGCGGGAAAAAAGGTTATGAAAAGGAAAGGGTGACAGGTAAAAAGGTTTATGGGAGTTGTCACTTTTGGCCCCTCTAGGTGTTATGTTTGATTGCATCCATGGTCCTTGTGTTGTTATAACTTTTGGGGACTTGGCAAATTAAGTCCCCAAGAGTTATAACAACAATTGCATCACTCGTCCTTATGGCTATAAGTTAGGGACTTTGGCAGAATGGCCCCTTGGAGTATATCTTTGCCATGTTGGCAGTTTGCACCCTTCTTTTCTTTTTCTTCTTTTTTCTCTTATAAATATAAGTTTAGGGTTTGGCAATTTTAACCCTCAAACTTATTTTTCTTCACATGTTGACTTTTGGATTTGTCGGGGTTGACTTGGGTTGACTTTTTCAGGCTTGGGCTTGGACTTTGACTTTGTCTTTTCCTGTTTTTCCATTCCGAGTCCGGTTTTGTCGATTTGGCTTCGTTTTTCGTCCTTTTCTTAAATATCCGTTCCTGCACAATACAATTAGCAAAACAAGCGTATATTTGGCATTTTAAGTCCGTTTTTGGTTATTTTAGCTCGTTTTTAAAGGTAAAAGGTATGTGTAATTAAGCACATACCAAAATCCCCCATACTAAGGTATTGCCGTGTCCTCACGCAATG
>BQNB010076292.1:10000-12431 GCA_026074375.1 Tanacetum coccineum | reverse complement strand
ATTTGGTGTAAAAATAAGCTAAAAAGGCTAAAGAAAAAATTATATTTTACTTAATTTTTCCCGCCAAAAAGTCGCTAAAAAGGTTTCGACCGAAATGATTTTTACCCTATTACCAAAATTTGAATTTGATGTAAAAATAAGTTAAAAAGGCTATAGAAAAAAGATTACAAAATACTTAATTTTTCCGCCAAAAAGTGTCGCTAAAAGGGGTGTCGTCTGGATACTCTTTTTTTTTTTAAATCAAACCGCTGCGTATATGTTTCTATCAAACCGCCGTCTCTCTGTTTTGTTCAACCCGCCGTGAAAGCAAACCGCCGCCTAACAGGCCAACTCGCCGCCAAGATCTTACTAGGCAAACCGCCGTGGTTTTGAAGTAACTCGCTGGATCAATAAAATAATCAACTCGCCGTTTAGCAACTCGCCGTTTAGCAACTCGCCGTTTAGCAACTCGCCGTTTAGCAACTCGCCGTTTAGCAAACCGCCGTTTAGCAAACCGCTGAATTAAAATAAGCAAACCGCTGCTAAACCTATTGACAACTCGCCGGCTATGTGAGCAACTCGCCTTTGACCAGGTCAACTCGCCGTTTACCTTTTCCTTAAAACTTGGATCTTGTCTGTCCTTTCTGTCAACTCGCCACCTAGAATAATATATTTATTTATTAAAGATCAAACTCGCCACTGAATTTTTTTCCTAAACGTGGGATTTGTCCCTATGCTCCAAACGCGGTAGAGATTAATTAATAAGCAACTCTCCACCAAGAACACTAGAACGAATTTTGCCAAAATCAATCCATATGAAACTTTTTACCACGAATAAGTAGAAACTATGTAATAGTAAGAGATATATGAAGATTAAGCTTCCTATAACATGTATTTCTTCCTGGATCAAAAAATACGAGCATATCTCCATGAGGACACCTTACTTGTTTGTTATAATTGAGCTGGAGCTTGTTTAACACACGGAAATTTGATGGGCTCTACACCTTTTGAGTGTAGATCCAGTAGATAGAAGATTGACCACAAACCAAGCCCAAAGAAAATTTTGAGCCGTGAGTTTTTTTTTCTTTTCTAAAAGACCACGCATAATTTGATATATAACCACACAATCAAACACGAATCCACAAGCTATGATACCAATTGTAGGATCGTTTAACCTCATAAACAGGGTGATGATGCGAGTGGTTAGCTAGTTTCTAGTGAGAGAACCACAAGAGAGAGATTCTCAAGAGAAGGGGGGGGGCGAGTGTGTATGTGTTTTGAAGTGTAAAAGATTTGACTAGCTTGCCTCTTCCAAAGTTGGAAGAGGCTTATATAGATTTTACAAAATACAGGGTATTAGGGTAACGGCTTAAAACGAAAGGACATACGATTAACTATTACACTACGAACTATTATAAACAATAAATATACGGGGTGACCGAGTCTTTTACTCATATCTAACACGATTGTTGGACAATGAAAATCCCGTTGGAGATATGTTTTATTCATACGATATTTCTAGAGTACATAGCATAATGAAACCCTAATAGACCCTGAGCCCATAAACTGGGCCGGGCCTATTTATCCTCTAATACGCCCCCGCGTGAGAGGCACAATGCGAAAGTCGGATGATAATCAAAATCACAAAGTTTGATGGTGAAACTTTGTGCGTTCTCTATTTCATAAACATATCCAATATATATAGATGTACAATAAGATAAGGCCTATCAATACAATGAGATAAGACCTACGAGTGTACAACCCATCAATATTAAATGAGATTGATAATCAAATCACAATTACTAAAGATACGGTCAAACACACCGATATTCATTATGTCGATTGATATTTGCCAACTAATACGCCCCCGCAGTTTGAGCGGGAGGAGGCCGTACGCTCAAACTGGATCGAAATTCTTCAAACAATGCGGAAGGCAGCCCCTTGGTGAAAATATCAGCATATTGAAAATCGATTCTTCTTTTATCATCTTCTTTGTTGTTTGTTGAGACGGAAGAATAATTGTATTCGCCGGCATAGTGGTTTAATTGTTTGCGGCTTCCTCCTTTGCGTGACGTTTATTTTTACGTCATGGCTTTTTGCCTTTAGGTAGGAGCGCAAAATTTTTGACCAGCTATTTTCGAAAAATACAATGATCTCCGGTGGTTTCCTCATATTCTTTGTTGTTTGTTTGAGCGGAAGCATAATTGTGTTTAGTGGCATAGTGGTTTATTGCTTGCGGCTTCCTCCTTTGTGTGACGTTTATTTTTACGTCATGGCTTGCTTTGCCTTTAGATAGGAGCGACAATTTATCAACCAACTATTTTCGAAAACTACAATGATCTTCGCTGGTAAAACAAAGATTAAAAGACAAAGTTTGATGATGGCTTGCTATTCAACACATGCATATAATTGACACAATTGGACCTTTTTAAGTTAACACTAGTTTAACTCC
>BQNB010076291.1:0-23659 GCA_026074375.1 Tanacetum coccineum | reverse complement strand
CAAGGGAATGAGAATAAAAATTTTATGCATTGATAGAATACCAATCAGTTATGATCTACAAAGACCCCCCTATATCATCACTTTCAACATTGTTCATCTCAAGTGGGGGAAATGTGCGTATAATATCAAATCCTGCAGAGGCAATAATAAAAAGATATAAACTCCTGTAGCATTTGTATGTTTAAAAAGAAAGAAAAGAGGGTGCAACTAAAAACCACCCATGTGCTAAAAGATATAAAGATGATGCAAATTAAGTAATTACAAAGAATGGAGCTAGTAGCCCATTATTGCACCACAACATCTCAATAATTATAAAGAATGGAGCTAGTAGCCCATTATTACACCAAGTCATCTCAATACTTATGAAGAATGGAGCTAGTAGCCCATTATTAAAGATCGGATTTTCGGACTTAGACTCTTGGACCCATGGATGGACAGTGGCTAGTTATGACAACCTTAGATTTCTTTAGACTATTTGTTTTGTGTTTTTATATTAACAATCATTAAATGTGTATCCCATGTCTATCCTAGCCCCTTTATCACCCCTTAAAACCATATTACCCTTGTTGCCTTCGAGAATTATTTAGACCCTAATTCTAACTGGTGTAGATTTGTGTACTTTCCAAGCTTATGATAGAATACATGCTATGACTGTGCAATTGAGAGATCGCCCCGAAAATGAAACACTTAGACTAGTGGAGAGTTGAGTAACTTTTTATCCCCTTTTCGTGAGGTGTTCGACTTTGATGTTTTCTAGCATAAGTGTTTTATAGATTCATTTCTTGAAATGATTCTTGAGAAATATTTTTATGAAATATTCTAAGAGGTTCTACTTGAGGGCAAGCAGAAGTTAAGTGGGGGGGGGATATTTGATAACATTAAATATTTGATACTTTTTAGTGGCAAAATACCCCCTATATTACCTGCAAATGTTTCATTAATACTCAAAAACGAGATATAATATATCATTTATAGTTTTCAGGTGAAATGCAGGAAAATGAGAAGAAACAAGGGAAAAAGGGCTCAAAGTGTAATTATCTGAAGAATGTTACGGCGTAACACCAAAAATGGTTACACCGTAACATATATTAAGCAAGTACGAAGATCAAGGACAACTTTACTGCGTAACACCATATCTAGTTATGCCGTAACCATGTATTTGGAAGGAAATCTTACCCAAGATAGAGTTACGGCGTAACACCCCTTATGGTTACGCCGTAACCATGAAGATCTACAAATATGGAATGAAGATCACGTACATATGGAAATTATTTGAAGGTTACGGCGTAACGTAATATCCGGTTACGCCGCAACAATTGCTTATTTATGGAATGTCGTGTAAGAAGGTTACGATGTAACACTTTTATCAGTTACGCCGTAACAGGTTTGATACCTATAAATAGAGGCCTCATTCAAGCTATCCCGACATTACTTCCTCCACAGCCAATTGGAGAGGCAACAAAGGCTTCCAACCTTCAAAGAATTCCACCTGAAGTCCAAGGGAGATCACACTTTATTTACTTTTTATACTTAATCGTTCAAATACGAATACTATAAGAATTATGAGCTTTCAATCTATGATTACCTTTATTTCTTGCCATGTTTCCATTACTATGAGCGGCTAAGCACTTAAATTTCTGGCCTAGTTATGTAGTTACTATTGTTATGATGTTTGTTTCCTGTTAGATTATGGTTTCGTTAGATATTCCTTGACTATCGTGTAACCCTGGGTTTTGGTAGTATTGCGGGTGGTTTGGATCTTTCTTGTCCCATTATTAGATTACCAAGTCAATATGGGATCAATCAGGTACTAAGGTACTAAGGGAGAATCTATGTACTCCATCCCGAATTGTAGAAACTAACCGGTCTCGTACACTTAGTCACACTCAAAATACTAAAAAAGCTCAGAACCTCTTTTAGAAGGGTTAAATAATCTGTATTATTTAATATGATAAGTTTTGAAAATAGTTGGGGATAATGCACACTACACCAAGATATCTCTAACCCTCCTATACGATCATGGCCTAATTAAGTCCAGAATCGCATGAAAGTATCTGGATAACTAAAAATATGCCTATCAATTCTATCACCTTAGAAACCACTATGAAATCATAGTTTACCATTGCACACGGACAAACGTTTCATTACAGTAGTAATGAATAGTAACTAGGTTAGCACGTGTTTCTCTCCTTAATATCTCCAACTCTTTTAAATTAACAGTAATTACTAATAATTGTTTATTTATTTCAAATCAATAATCCAAAAAACCTATTTAAAACTGACATTCAAATTAACAAACTAATTACGAACTTTACTCTTGTGGGACGACCTCAGGATCTTACCATTCTATACTACCCCACGAGGATCGGGGGATTCTCTGCCGCATGCCCGTTAGTGAGTTGTCATAGAATCGAGTTTTAATAAATATAAAACCATGGTAAATAATATATTACAATAAAATTTACGCATCAGGAACAATTGATTGCTATTACATATGCATCAATAACTTTGTCTAAAAAAGGTTATAAAAAAAAAAAGTGTTTTTGTGGTCATGACGTAGATGGCAATGCGCTAATTACCTTTATGATATAATAAATTTTACATAATTACACACCCTTGAAATCTTGCGGATCCAACACCTTATTTACTTACGTTAAACCTATGAAACTATCAACTTTTTATGTTGACTATTTTTAAGCAGAATTTCTCAAGTGCTTAAATCCAATATGAATATTTGAAGTGGATGGAGTCTTCATTCATACAAAACACATTTGGTTGAGACTTTTCGAATTCACTACTAATACGTCGATGTAATCTTTTTAAACAAACTATAATTTCATTTATGCAAACTTGGGACACTTTGTTTTGAACTTATTTAATTTCAATAAAAATGAGTTTTATCTTTTTAAACGACACATTGTAGAGTCTTCTCATTATCTTGTGGCTTGTAATATGAAGTACGCCCCCGGATTTATCTTTTCCGCTGCGACATATTTTGGGGTGATTACAACATCTCTACTGACTAATAATAAAAGCGAACCATTTTAATAGTACGGAGCTGGCATGCCACGGCAGCGAGACCATGGAAGTAATGAAAAAGAAAAATTATGCAGTTGCAAACCTTCTGTTCTAGTGTTCACAATACTTATTAAAATAATCGCAATTTTATTTTTTATGTGTTATATTATGATATAAGTAATGTTATTTTTTCTGGAGGGCTACTCCGAGTTAAATTTTAGTAAAGCATTAACAGACCACGTTCTATCCAAAAAATTCATTTCAACCGTTTGTAATAGAAATGTTAACAAAGGGAAGTCAATGAAACACCATAAACTTTCCCTACCATCATACAACTTGCCGGTCCTCAAGAAAAAGGACATCAATAGATTATGAAGTTGAATGTCATACCCATGGCATTTTAGAGCCTGAATTAGTCGAATCATCCCTTTGAAGATGGGTAAGAGGTCCATAGAGCAAATTCTGCGCACTACCCAAACCTCCTTATGGCGACAACCCACGCTCTTCTAATTTTAAACCTGCAGTTTATTCCAAAACATTATCTCTCTTAATTTAGATTTTAGTTTCTTCATTTTCCAGGTTACAAGAACATCAGATCAGACTGACGAAAGAAAACAAACGCATACTCAGATTCACGAAAAGCCCCGACCCAGTCCTAACAAACCACCACCACCCCCCAGTTTATTTCTCTGATTATTTCATGAAATCACGTGTTCAGATCCTTATGGGTAGCAAGTATTTTTCACCTTGTTAATGAGTATTGTTATACTTTTAAGAGTGTATTTAAATCGTATTAAATATTATCTCAAGATTTGTCCAATCCAGCTAATAGCCACCAAAGAACGGACACATTTGGCCACCATAGCTGATAAGGTTCGTAAGTTTTGTCCTTCTCAGTACTACCCTATATTTTTACTTAGAAAAAGACTGATACAATGTACCGGAGATTATCAGGTTAACACTTTAAGTGTTTTGAACGGAGCTGCGGGTGGTCTATCTACAACACTAAGCTATGATTAATTAGCTTACACCTAATTTAGTATGTTTTTTATCTATATTTCTGCACGCTTATAACTTTGCTCCTTATGTTATATCCAATACAGCACTTGGGGGAAAAAAATAATATATGAGAGACCGACCTGAAGTTGAAAAATTAAGCAGCCAGATGGCTGACTGGCTATTGTCCTCCTCCCATATTTCTGTGCTTTTGTGATGCGCAGAGATGTGCCTTTTTGGCCATCAAATAGGGGTAAAGTATCTTGTTCCTTGGACCGATGTAGATAAGGTATCTATATCAAATCTTTTATTTTCATGCATAGACTATTTTTATTACCTTGGGATATTAATGAATAGTTTCATATAGGTTTTCATTCCTATAAATGAACCAAAAAAACATTACTGCCTTGCCGTGCTGCATATGATGACCGGGGTGATAACATTGTATGACACTCTTGGTGTGCCCGAGATAAAGAACAAAAATTGGTGGAAAAAAATAAGATTAGCTTTTAAGGAAGTTATATCAAATTATCTACATGAATGTGAGGTCTTGAAGGCTAAATGCATACCCTTTGAAACTTATAAGATAAAATTTGTAGTTGCGGATAATGTCCCCATCCAAGGAAATGCATATGGGGACTGTGAGGTTTGGATTTGTATTTTTTTGCATCGTTTGTGTCAAAACTTGCTTGTTGGGACTGATCATGATCCACTCCATGGCGGGCTTGCGTATCGTGAGCACATGGTTGATTACCTATGGAAGTATAGGTTACCTTATTAAAGATATAAGAGTATTGATAAATGTAGTTAAATCATTTACTTGTTCATCGTGCTTCCCTTTTGCGGTATGTAGATCTTGGTATGTTGTTTTTTGCGGTATGTAGATCTGCTACTTGTACTTTGTAATTAAACAAAACTGTATGTGCACCTAATGAATCTAGTATTAATATAAGTTTTTTCTGTTTCGTGTTTCTTTCGTATCAAATACTGATAATATTAAATAAAGCTTGAAACCATTAAACAAAATACTTGTTACTTCATTCCAACAATACTGTCATCAATTTTGCAAACATGATGAAAAAGATAACAAATACAGTAGCTAACACAAGCATAATCCTATCTATGGAAGTATCAAAGAACTTGACGACTTAGGGCAATACTTAACAATTCCATCTAACAATCCAATTACGTTTGTTTATACGTTTTTTGAACCTTTTTATACTTTTTTTGTAAGTTTTGAACGATTTCGTACGTTTTCAAACGTATAAGTAATGTTTTCATACGCCTATTGTACGAAAACCGTATGAAAACGGACGAAAACGTAAAAACGACAAAACCGAACCAAAACGCAAATGAAAACAGACCAAAGAAGTAATGAAACGGATAACGACGAAAACTCCTTGAAAGGACAATGGACGAAAAACCAAGAAAACAACAGAACATATGCAAACGGACGAAAACGTATGAAAACAGGCGAAAACTTTTGAAAACGTACGAAAATGACGAAAACGTGTGAAAACGGATGAAATGTATGAAAACGGACGAAAACGTTCAAAAACGGACGAAAACATATGAGAACGGACGTAAATGTATGAAACGGACGAAAACATATGAGAACGGGCGAAAACGTCAGAAAACGTATAAAAACAAACGAAAACTTATGAAAACGGACGAAAACGTATGAAAACGGACGAAAACGTATGAAAACGGACGAAAGCGTATGAAAACGAACGAAAATGTATGTTGTCAGACGAAAACGTATTAAAACGGACAAAAACGTATGAAATCGAACAAAACGGACGAAAATGTATGAAACGGATGAAAACAGATGAAAACGTATGAAAACGGGCGAAAACGTATGAAAATGGACGAAACGTACGAAAACGTGTGAAAACGCTTGAAAACGGACGAAAACGTATAAAAACGGACGAGAACTTATGAATACGTACAAAAACAGACGAAAACGTATGAAAACGAACGAAAACGTATGAAAACGAAAGAAAACATATGAAAACGGACGAAAACGTTTGAAAACGGACGAAAACTTATGAAAACGGACGAAAACGTATGAAAACGGACGAAAACGTATGAAAGCGGACAAAAACGTATGAAAACAAACGAAAACGTACAAACACGTTCAAAACGTACAAAAATACCAAAAAGCGCCCATTAATTAATATTTGGAAAAGATTTGACACCTTTACAAATAATGAGACGGCGGTTGGGATGAGTTGTGAGTAAATTCAAACTTTTGGTCCCCTATGTTTCTTTAATCTTGTGGTAATTTGTCTTTTTATCAAAAAAAATTAGACGATCTGAATGTGAATGTGTTCCTAAGTTTCTACGGATATAAAAATTTACAAAATAAGTCATCTCATCACATATAAACCCTCCAAAGCTAGTCAGATGTTCACATTTTATTTATTTATTTATATACTCGTATTTCACACGTCCCAGACACATATTTAATTTCCAGTTTAAAAACAAGGGGACACTGACTTAAATGCCATCCATAAAAGCAAATCTTAACGTTCTATACTTTTCCATCCCCCAACCTATCTCCCCTCTGAAACCCATGGAGCATTTCTTAAAAGCAAAATCCGTAAGGCTAAGAAGCCATCATCGTAAATACCTATTAGCAGACGACGATGGAGAACACGTATCACAAGACCGAAATGGCACCTTAAAAAACGCCAAATGGACTGTCGAACTCGACCAAGATTACGACAACGTCATACGTTTAAAATCATGCTACGGACGATATTTAACCGCGTCCGAGGATCCTCAATACCTCGGAGTAACAGGCCAAAAGGTGATCCAATTATCTAGCGACAAAAAACTAGATTCTTCTGCTGTATGGGAACCTGTTTTAGAAGGCGGGAAAGTGCGGTTGAAAACGAGGTATGGGAATTATTTAAGAGCTAATGGTGGTGTGCCACCTTGGAGGAATAGTGTTACACATGATATTCCACATAGACATCATAACTGGATATTATGGGATGTTGAGGTTGTTGAAGTTAAAGTTGGTTCGACGCCGAAAAAGGATTTGGATGAGGATGAGAGTGGTGATGTGGATCTGAGTAGCTCGTCTTTTCATCTTACGTCTGCGCCTATTGTAGCTCAGGTTTGTGAATTGTTATGTTTTTTTTGCTTATATGTTTGTACGCTTTTTAGATTAAGGGTATGCTTGAAGCGCGAACTTATCAGAGCTTATCATAGCATGAACTTTTTTTTAAAAAAATAAGCTACCATTAAAAATAAGTCTCTTTTGGCTGACACAGCTTAAAGGAGCATGTAAAAAAAATAAGCTACTAAATGGAATGCTAGTTAAACTAGCATGTAAAAATAAGCTCCAGCAACATGCTAGCAACCCGCTCCAGCGATCCGCTCCAGCTCCTACTAGTGCCAAACATACCCTAAGTGGATTAGATGTTTAAATGTTTGGATAATGTGGTTATTGCTGAGTAAGTTGAACAATTAGGACTTATTTCAAAATGCTACTAGTAATTTGATATGAAGCTAACTTACTATTTACTCTCATATGCAAACTAAAACTCTTAATCTAATAATGTTCAATTGGCACTTTAAAGAAGATATTACTTTTTTAGTGTAAGTAGATTAGATGTTTGAATATTTGGATAATGTGGTTATTGTTGAGTGAAATGCTAGTAATTTGATATGAAGCTAAAACTTTTTAATTAAATGAATTCAGTTGACACTTCAAAGATGTTATTCTTGGTTAATTTTTTGGAGAAAAAGCAGAAAAAATAAGCAATCTCAAACACTATTTGAATTTGCTGTCTGATAATGTTTGATATGAATGATGTTTATGTTGATTTTGCAGATCATAATTTTAGAGGGTGTTTGGTATTGCTTATTATTTTCTGTACATAGGTTTATATGCTTACTAGAATAACTAGATCAGCTGTTTGAAGTGGGTTGCTAATGTGCGTATTTTGGAGTCAGGTGAGCGAGACCTGCTTATTTCAAAATGCTAACTCGATATGAAAGTACAATCACTTTTTTACGCTTGTATCCTAAAACTCTTTTTGAAAAATTGGTTCAGTTGATAATACTTTTTCCGTGTCTAACTGCATTTTTTTATAGTGTAAGCAAACCTAAACACTATGTCTAGAAATACTTAGATAACACAGGCAATTCCAAACACCCTTCAAGTTTGCTATCTGATAATTATTAAAACAAGGACGTTTGTGTTGATTTTGTAGGGGAGTGATCATAATGCAAAGAATGAAGGGAGGATGATTTACTACAAGTTAGTGGATGATGTTGGTAATGTTGTTGATGCAGAAGGATCGTTTTTGTTTAAGGGGAATAATGTAGAGGATTTGACTCAGAATTTGGAGGAAGAAACAGAGCTGGAGAATATAACTGTCTGTTCTATTAACCCTTTGAATGGGAAGCTTTACCCACTCCGGTTAGCGTTGCCGCCTAATAACACAACTATGCATGTCGTTGTAGTGCCTGCAACTTCCAAAGGTTAGATTTCATGAATCTTATTTTACAGTTTGATCGTTATATGATGTTGTGAATGCTGATCTCTTGTACCTAGTTTGGCCAAATGATATACCATTCCCAAATATATATACACAGTTTCATGACGAGATCACGACACCATCTGCTACAGCCTTATAGGTTATAACTGGTCCTGGATTTGTTCCTCAGCAAGGAAAAAGAGTCCTTCTTTCCCCTAAAGTTAGGCACAAGTCCTTGTGTCTCCTAGTTTCCTGTTTGGTTTTATTGCGTAATTAGTCATTTTAATCAAAATGGGAGCTTGTTCAGGAGGAATGAGATTAAAGCATATGGAAACCTTTGAGTGTGGAACTACATGTTTTGATTGTTAATTATACACATACAATAAAATATATATGAAATGCAGAATCAAATACATTGTATTTCCGTGTCTGATTAATTTGTGTATGTCCATGAAGGTATTAGGGATCATACAAGAACGTCCTTTGTACTTGGTGTAATGTTTGTCATTAGATCCTATTGTTAGAATTATAAAGCACAGAAAATCATAGATATAAGAGTAGTATATGTAAGATATACATCTATGTGGGTCAACCATTTGTTTGTACCCATTCATGAATATGATAGCACAGCTAAAAAAATAGTCTGAAACAATGCTTTGATGGTCACTAAGAGGTTTTAGTTCATTTACTTGTATCTCGAATTCTTGAAATATGAAATATATAAAAGGGACTAAGAACTCTTTCATACCTCTTGAGAAACTAAATGGACAACATAAGTGGCGAAGCACTAATGTGGGATCGGCCAAAGTATTAGTTCTTTTGTGATTTATTTCTTATTTTGCTGCAACTTTTATTAAATTCTTGTAATATATTGCAACTTTGTTGTAACTTTACATTATCCAGAATGTCTACTGTCCACTTATGACTTTTAACGGTCAAATGAATAACAGTGTAATTTTATAAATGCTAAGAACTGTCTGGGATTCAGGAGATACGTTTACAATTGCATTAAATTTTCAAAAACTATAGTTGAGATATAAAACTTTTGGAGCTAAAAATTCAAGAACCAAGAACATTTATCACAAATTTGAATTTCAGCCGTATAAGATTTGACTTTCAAAGTCAAGAGTGGACTCTAGTTCACATGAGCAAATATATTTTTCCTAGTTTACATTTTAATATCCTTTATATTCCTATTATGAGTTCCATTTTTCTTTTATATTTCTTGGTAGATAATACACCTTTATTATCTTATTAAACATTTATTTTTTTGTATTTTGACCAGTGGCAAAGGAATTGTAGCGATTTTACCGTGACAGCTACAAACAGTTACGGTCTACATCTAACTTACTCCTAAGTGTGTGTGTGTTTCTATTCTCTATATCAAAGCCATGCATGCAAAAGAATGAAAGCAGAGTAATGTATGTTGCATCAACGAATTATAAAGAAAATCAATGGTGATTTCTAGGTAAATTGGATTCATCTTGTAAACTTCGATCCAAACATCTTCGTTGTCTCAACTTTTGTAACATCAAAAACACATTTGTTTTGGTTCTGTTCGAATATAATATCCTACCTTGAGTTAAGTGTCTTATGTCTCTTAACGTGGTTTCTGTATTGTTTGACCGGTCACCAGCCACTGGCTTAAGCAACATTTGGCTTGATGAGGTAGTTGGGCTGCGTAGCCATGTTTTTTGTATTTAAATAGATTGATCGAAATGGATAATAGTGTGGCCTATTTAGATAGATTAGGTTGTAAAGAATCTAAACCAAGAGTCCAAGACCCTACCTGTTGATAGGTGCAAATCAATCTACAAAATGCAGACACGACCCAAATAATTTTGTTAAATGACAAAGAACTGAAATATAACAAGAGAAGTGATCTACAAGAATATGAGCCAAATGGATGTACAAGACAAAGAAAAAGCAAAACAGAACATAAACATTAGCAAACATCCAAAGGATAAAAGCAGCGCTAAGTTCTATTAACCCGGCAGTGGCTGACACCTTAAGCATGGGTAGGCCACTTGCAGATCTGCCATAAACATAAGCCATCCCAATGAGAGCAACCACCAACTACTCAGGTTTAACAAGCATTTTGGCGGCATCTAGACCATGACTTATTGAGAACAAGAGAGAAACCAGGAAATGTTGTTAAACTCTCATTAACAGAAAATGAATTACATCTTTCCTATTTATAGATTTTAGGAGTCAAACTAAGATAAAACTAATACAGGAATCAAACTACAAAGCTAAACTAAAATGAGAACTACAAGCTACTAAACATTACATCAATAAGCTACATTGGATTACAAACAACTTGAGCTATGTGGATTAGCTTGAACTTGGACTGTTTGATCACTTTGACTTGTTGAGTCACATTGTTGACTTGATGAACTTGAGCTATTGAGCTTGTGATCTTTTGTACTTCTTTAACCTTGTTGATCTTTTGAACTTCGTTTAAAGCACCACCACCTTCCCCCCCCCCCCCCCCCCCCTCTTTAACAATTCACATTTTCACATCATTTTACGTCAATAAACTCTCAACTATTTATTTTAACTTTTACGCGTTTACTTTTAATTTCAACCGTTTGGTTAAATCGCGTAAACGAAAAATCAATAATCAACGTCAACCGACATCAAACAAATAAAAGTTTACGTCAAACAAGTGTTATATAATTATTACGAAGATAATTTATAACTTTTCACATTTTATTTTTATACGTTACGTAAAACGTTTAAGTTTCGCAATATTTTGCACTTATACATGCATGGAAACACCCAAGGCCGTCTCGTTAGTTTCAGAGGCCCTGTGCAAAAATGTCAATGTGGCCCCTTAGTTATATAAAATTTAATATAGGAATGGTTAATGCTAATTCGAATATACATATATTTATTCAGGAACGGTTATTGATACTCCAACATCCCATTTAAATATGCCTTTAAGGCTAACTTTTTGTGTATTTAATAAACTTTTTGTAATACAAAGTATTTGTAAAATGTTACTATTGTTTTGGTCGTGCGATCAAGGATTGTAAACCAGGTCCGTAGTATTTCTTATAAGAAACCAGTCCGTAGTATTTCTTATTAGATTAAACATATAATCTATCAAAATCATAGAAGCCAAAATAAACTTTACTAATGTCAAGGTCATAAAAGAACAAACTATTGTGGTGTCCCATATTTTGTCTTTTACAAACCCACTTGGGTCTTCTTTCCCATCACAAACTAGCTTTGTTATTGCACAAACATAATCACTTTACTTTTCAGATTGTCATTGAGGCCAAGTTCATAATCATTTAAAACACATATCATCCATCCATAACTAATGCCATTATACATTTGTCTTAAATCATCAAAAATGATTGTAATACTAATGATTTGAAGTTGTTTCGACTCGGGCGCCCCATGAAAAATGAGGCCCTGTGCGCCGACCACTTTGTTTGGTTGTTTTTTGTTTGATGTTTGGTGGAACCCCCCACTAAGCTCAAGTTTCATTTGACCTGACAACTAATTGCCATCAATTCTGTTTACTACCTTCTGTACTTCCAACAAATACCCACAATAATACCAAGTTGGTTGTGTATGTGTTTTGGTTGGTTTGTTTTTTTGTTTTTTTTTGTTTTTTTGTTATTTTTTTTTTCTTTTATTTATTATTTTTTTTTCGATTTTTTGTTTTTGTGTTTTTTTTTGTTTTCGTTGTTTTTTTGTTTGTTTTTTTTTTTGGGGGATTGTTTTTTTTTTTATTTGTTTTTTTTTTTTTTGGTGTTTTATTTTTTTTTATTGTTGTTTTTTTTTTTTTTTTTTAGTTATTTTTTGGTGTACCTCAATACACAAAATACAACCATAGTGTTGGGGTCCTTTTTCTTTTTGTTGTTATGGAGGTATTTTTTTGCCGCCACAATTATATACATACATAAAAACGCCACTATTACTTTGCTTTTGCTTAAAATATAATACGGCCTAACCAGCTGTATAAGCATAGGATTATTACCTTTTTTCAGGATTTAAGCCACCATTTTTGAGCCCTCCCCCCCCCCCCCCTCCTTGTTGTTGTTTTTGTTTTGTGTTGTTTGGTTTTTTTTCTTTTTGTTTGTGGTGTTATTTCTCGCCCCCCCCTGTCCCAATGCTTTCGCTTAACAAAACACAATCAACAATAAACAACTGTTGCCATTCAAGTCTCTAACTTGTCTCTATAATGCTTCATTTTAATCAATGACATCTTACATCTTTTTGACTAGAAATAGTGCAACACTCCTAATACTTTTCATTTCTCACAAATAAAATGTCACACCATCTCTTTTCTCTCTTTTTCTCACTTTTGTGTTGCGGTGTTTTATCAAGAACAAGAAGCAGAAACGGTCAAGAACAAGAAGCAAGAACAAGTTGTTTGATTTTTCTAACAAGATTACAAGCATATTCAAGAGGGTCTAGGTTAGAATCAAACATAAGGGTTTGAATTAGGGCTTAGTTGTGTTCATCTTATCTTTTCATTCACTTAAGGTCCATACAAATCTCTACACTTTCTTTTCATCTACAAGTTTTTATACATCTTGATTATTTAGTTACATCACCACTTAGTTTATATTTTATAAAGTTTATAAAGAAATCAAGGATCGTACATAATCAAGTAAATACATACACATGTTGAAAAGAGTTTACAAATATGTTAGAATGCAAGAAAATATCTAATTTGGTATCTTACATGTGTTGGTTAATTTATTTAAGTAGTTGTTGAATAAATTGTTTATAAATTTGTTTATATAGTTTTATAAATAAATAATTGTTCTTGTCATATTTATGAACATAATAGAAGTAAAATAGATGGACTATAAATTAGTGGACTTTATTTACACAAAGATGATGTTGTGGTAAAAACCAGTGGACTTGTAGTAATAAAAACATGTTAAAAGTCACAAAGTAAAACATATATATACAGTTATAAAACATTTTGTATTTACTGTTTTGGCACGATTTTCTAAGCAAGATAAAACCTTAAAAATACGATAGTGCATCTTAATATGAAGCCGTGCATATAAAGAACTCGAAAAACGGATGTAAAACGAAGGAGTTATGAATTTTTATAGTTTTCGGTAACTAATATAACTTTGACAGCTTTTTATAAAAGTCTAGGTTCTGATCAGTTAAGACGTGATTTTGAGGGCCTTCGGGTCCGTACCGGCTTAAGTATAAACCTAAAAAATTGTTCGGAATGATATTTTACTACAAGCACGCGTGTTTCGAGGTCCAAAATTTTATAAAAACGAAGATGAACTTCATAGAAACTAGATAACTTTTTATATAAAATTCCTGCACACTTTTTATTTTGTAAAGGTGCTGATTGGAATTAAAAATAGCATTTACGAGTGTTTTCGGGTCCGCTTTGACTATAAAAACCTTACGATATAATATAGTATTACTTATATAATATTTATACATGTTTTAAACTTTATAAATATTATTTTATAAACCAATTAAACTATATATAAAGTGTCATTACAAAAATAATAAAAATATTAAATCAAGCGTTATCGACAATAATTATTTATCGGACTAAGGAAATAATTTACAAGTACATATACATAGACATTAAATGACGAACGTAACTAAAACATTGTTTTGACTTATAAACTAAACAAAAACTATTAGGTGGTGATATAACTTTATAATTTGTGTATTTATTTTAAATACATCATACTTATCGGAACTATAATTAATTAGGTTGCATTCCTGCTATTTGTTACGTCATACTTTGTTGATTGTTATCTCATTCAATACTTTCACTTGAGGTGAGTTTCATGGCCCCTATTTTACTTGTTTTGAACTATTTTAGGGGAGAATACATGAGCATTTACAAACTCGTTTACATACTTGATTTCGTAACTCGTTTACATACACGTTTACAAACTGGTTTACATACTCGTTTTCATACTCATTTACATATCTCGAGGAGGGATACATTGCTCATTTTACAAAAGGACACAAGTACAACACTTTTCATTGTTTACAATAATTACGTAGCGTGCCTAAGTAACGATAACCCACACTGCCCATTATCATGAACTGTTAATTACATTGTGTAAGCGCGAGTGTTATAAATAGATCTATTTGGGATTGACATCCCCGTTCGGGTGAGTAGCGCTCACTAGTTTCGGTGTACCGGACTAACGGACGTATACCACGTCAGATTTGGGATGTTACGGATTGACTTCTACATGGGGCATTCACTGGCATTAAATTGCATACATTCATGTCGTAGCGTCAGTTTCATGAGCTTAGTGTAGTCGTAAATTATTATTGTGATATTGTGCGCATTACAATAGTCAGACACCTTGAAATCTTGTGATCCATACTACTTAATTTGAACGTCACTGATTCCTAAACACTTTTTATGATACTGTGGTGAATCAGTAGTCACTAAACATTTTACATGTTACTGTGGTGAAGCAGTAGACAATATACACTTTTGATCCTACATTTATACTTACATAAACCTATGAACTCACCAACTTTATGTTGACACTTTTAAGCATGTATTTCTCAGATGAATAGGATGCCTGACATAACTGATGTACATTGGAGTCTAGATTTTACAAGATTATATTCATAGATTTCTACATACATTCAAACAATCAAATCTCGTTGTATTATTTTCAGTCTATCATTATGATGCAAACTTTGGGACAAATGTCAAATCAAGTTTAATTTCAATTAAATCAACGAGATTACTTTTCAAACGACTTATTTAGAGTTCGTTCTCTTATAACTTGTGCTATTGTATTATGAAGTAACGCTCCCGGATATATTTCCGCTTGCGAACCCTATTTTAGGGGTTGTTACATGATGGTATCTTGATGCCAAATGATATATGAGAACTATGTGTTTTGATATTATTTAACCTATTACTATAACCGTTTTCACAAACATTGCATCACATCAAACTTTTTCATGTGTATACACATTACTTGCTTACTTGCTTACGTTACTTGCTTACACTACTTGCTTACATGACTTATATATATGCTTACATTCCCTTACATATATTTTACATTTATTTATATAAGAGTTATTTATATAAATACTAGAACATTTCTCAAGACATTATGAATGTCACGATGGCCCAAAAACTCTTTCACGACTTTGCATAATATACCCCCGTCTGTTTTTAATATATTAAAAACTGTGTCACTAGTTGCCAATCCCACTAGTTACCTTACCATTCAACTTCGAGTTACACCTGCCCCATACTATTCAAACACAACTTTAACCTGTCACCTCGCAACATTTCACCTTTTGGAGCATGACTTTTGGAATCCGACTTAATTTATTTTCTTTTACTTCGTTCAATTTTGAAGAAAATACCGATGATAAGACAAAGAATGAGTTCCGCGGTTAGTGAGCAGATTGTAGCCCAACGGGTTAATAGTGTTATTAAAGTAAATACTTAAGGAGAGACTTTCCCATCTTGTCTAGTGAAACCTAAGTTGGAACTATCTTAGACTTTATTCCCTATAAGAGTTCGTGTTGTACTTTCTTTTAAATTTCGTCGTATGTGTGGATGATTTAAATTTCCATATCAATTTTTTGTGTCGGGAAAACTTTGTCAATCTTACCATCATCTTATGAATTTTTACTATTTCATAAACTAATTTACTATCATACATAAACTAACTTGCTACCATCTTATAAACAATTTTCATATCATCTTATAAACTATTTTTTCATCATCTTATAAACTACCTCACTATCATCTTATATACTACTTTGTAATCATCTCAAAAACCACATTACTATCACCTTATGAATCATCTTGTTTTTACTTTATAAAACCATTTTATTTCCATCACATAAATTATTTTACTATCATGAGCTACTTAGCTAGTGTCTTACAAACTATTTTACAATTTTCTCGCAAGCTATATTGTTGTCATCCTATAAATTACCTTGTTTCCATCTTATAAATTGTCTTGTCAC
The DNA here is from genome assembly GCA_026074375.1 of Tanacetum coccineum. NCBI lineage: Eukaryota > Viridiplantae > Streptophyta > Magnoliopsida > Asterales > Asteraceae > Tanacetum > Tanacetum coccineum. The sequence continues at coordinate 7,178 of BQNB010076291.1, read as the reverse complement.
GCTATAACAACTGTTTTGATACTTTTTTATGCATAACACTATCTTAACGAAAATGAGCATTGCATAGTTAGTCCTCAAATATACATAGCATGATCACCTATGTATAATTCAGGAAAGACCGTGCTATGCTGAGAAGTAATCACCTTAAAACTTTTGTCAAAATCAATTCTCTACTTATATCCTCGAAATACAAAAATTTTGTGTCTGTATTCATAAAACATGTTTGCCGCGGGAAACTGAACTAGTAACCATAATAACTAAGTAGACCATTACTCCACCTAACTACATAGAGTTAACATCACCTTACGCCAAATCCTATCTCGAAAAGTCAAGACGCATCACTAGTCGCCCTAGGACAATTTACCGTCAAGTTTGCTCGCCACTAAGGAATTTAATAAATCACTCATTCAAACGTCAATATTGTACCATAAAACTTAGTAATTGTGACGTCATCATAAGTATAAATTCGTTATCACCCTGTAAAGGAAAATGTTATAGCTGCCACTTTGAACCAAAAGGAACGGATAAGACTACTAGGATTCAAATTTAAGTCACAACAAATAGATTTTTAAACCGTCGTCACCAATCTTGGATGCTCGAGTTAAAGAAATTAAGGAGGAAAAATGTCGAGGATTAAAATTTTTAAGTATATACAAGGAATTGGAACCCGTCCGAATGAGACTCTCTATATTAAGAAAACAAAATTCGGTTACCACATTTTTGGAAGATTAAGATAAGTAATCAGCAACAAGCAACCGCACCTCTTCACCAACACCACTCCGGAAGACAACGCAAACTGAATATCGAGACGAAATTTTTTTAACACGGGGAGACTATAACAATTCACATTTTTACATTATTTTACGTCAATAAACTCTCAACTATTTATTTTAACTTTTACGCGTTTACTTTTAATTTCAATCGTTTGGTTAAATCGCGTAAACGAAAAATCAATAATCAACGTAAACCGACATCAAACAAATAAAAGTTTACGTCAAACAAGTGTTATATATTTATTACGAAGATAATTTATAACTTTTCATATTTTATTTTTATACGTTATGTAAAACGTTTACGTTTCACAATATTTTGCACTAATGCATGCATGGAAACACCATCACCCTTCTATACTTCAACAAATACCCACAATAATATTCAATACCCAAAATTTTATAAAATCCTACCCAAAATACAACCTATAGTTGGCCACATGTATAAAAATACGTAAAACCCTACTAACTTTGCTTTTGCTTAAAATATAATAAGCCATAACCAATGTATAAGCATAGGCTTATTACATCATGGATTTAAGCCACCATTTTCCCCCATGCTTTCTCTTACACAAAACAACATCAACAAGCAAGCATGCTTGTGCCATCAAGTTCTAACTTGTCTCCTATAAGCTTATTTTAATCAATACACCTTACCATCTTTTACTATAAATAAGCAACACTCATAATACTTCATTTCTCACAAATAAAATTTCACACACATCTCTTTTTCTCTCTTTTGGTGTCCGGTCAAGAACAAGAAGCAAGAAAACAAATTGGTTTGATTTTTCTAACAAGATTATAAGAACATACAAGTGGGTTTAGGTTAGAATCAAACATAAGGGTTTGAATTAGGGTTTAGTTGTGTTCATCTTATCTTTTCATTCACTCAAGGTCCATACAAATCTCTACACTTTCATTTCATCTACATGTTTTTATACATCTTGATTATTTAGTTACATCACCACTTAGTTTATATTTTATAAAGTTTATAAAGAAATCAAGGATCGTACATAATCAAGTAAATACATACACATGTTGAAAAGAGTTTACAAATATGTTAGAATGCAAGAAAATATTTAATTTGGTATCTTACATGTGTTGGTTAATTTATTTAAGTAGTTGTTGAATAAATTATTTATAAATTTGTTTATATAGTTTTATAAATAAATAATTGTTCTTGTTATATTTATGAACATAATGGAAGTAAAATAGATGGACTATAAATTAGTGGACTTTATTTACACAAAGATGATGTTGTGGTAAAAACTAGTGGACTTGTAGTAATAAAAACATGTTAAAAGTCACAAAGTAAAACATATATATACAGTTATAAAACATTTTGTATTTACTGTTTTGGCATGATTTTCTAAGCAAGATAAAACCTTAAAAATACGATAGTGCATCTTAATACGAAGCCGTGCATATAAAGAACTCGAAAAACGGATGTAAAATGAAGGAGTTATGAATTTTTATAGTTTTCGGTAACTAATACAACTTTGACAGCTTTTTATAAAAGTCTAGGTTCTGATCAGTTAAGACGTGATTTTGAGGGCCTTCGGGTCCGTATCGGCTTAAGTATAAATCTAAAAAATTGTTCGGAATGATATTTTACTACAAGATCGCGAGTTTCGAGGTCCAAAAGTGTATAAAAACTTAGATGAACTTCATAGAAACTAGATAACTTTTTATATAAAATTCCTACACACTTTTTATTTTGTAAAGGTGCTGATTGGAATTAAAAATAGCATTTACGAGTGTTTTCGGGTCCGCTTTGACTATAAAAACCTTACGAAATAATATAGTATTACTTATATAATATTTATACATGTTTTAAACTTTATAAATATTATTTTATAAACCAATTAAACTACATATAAAGTGCCGTTACAAAAATAATAAAATATTAAATCAAGCGTTATCGACAATAATTATTTATCGGACTAAGGAAATAATTTACAAGTACATATACATAGACATTAAATGACGAATGTAACTAAAACATTGTGTAAGCCTAAGTAACGATAACCCAATGGGATGTTACGGGTTGACATCTACACGGGGCATTCACTAGCATTAAATTGCATACATTCATTTCAGAGCGTTAGTTTCATGAGCTTAGTGCAGTCGTAAATTATTGTTGTGATATTGTGCGCATTACAATAGTCAGACATTTTGAAATCTTGTGGTCACTGATTGCTAAACACTTTTTATGATACTGTGGTGAAGCAGTAGTCACTAAACATTTTACATGTTACTGTGGTGAAGCAGTAGACAATATACACTTTTGATCCTACATTTATACTTATATAAACCTATGAACTCACCAACTTTATGTTGATACTTTTAAGCATGTATTTTTCAGGTGAATATGATGATTGACATAATTGATGTGCATTATAATTACGTAGCATGCCTAAGTAACGATAACCCACATTGCCCATTATCATGAACTGTTAATTACATTGTGTAAGCGTGAGTGTTATAAATAGATCTATTTGGGATTGACATCCCCTTTCGAGTGAGTAGCGCTCACTAGTTTCGGTGTACCGGACTAACGGACGTATACCATGTCGGATTTGGGATGTTACGGGTTGACATCTACACGGGGCATTCACTAGCATTAAATTGCATACATTTATGTCAGAGCGTTAGTTTCATGAGCTTAGTGCAGTCGTAAATTATTGTTGTGATATTGTGCACATTACAATAGTCATACATTTTGAAATCTTGTGGTCACTGATTGCTAAACACTTTTTATGATACTGTGGTGAAGCAGTAGTCACTAAACATTTTACATGTTACTGTGGTGAAGCAGTAGACAATATACACTTTTGATCCTACATTTATACTTACATAAACCTATGAACTCACTAACTTTATGTTGACACTTTTAAGCATGTATTTTTCAGGTGAATAGGATGATTGACATAATTGATGTGCATTGGAGTCTAGATTTTACAAGATTACATTCATGGATTTCTACATACATTCAAACATCAAATCTCGTTGTATTATTTTCAGTCTATCATTATGATGCAAACTTTGGGACAAATGTCATATCAAGTTCAATTTCAAAAAAAATCAATGAGATTACTTTTCAAATGACTCATTTAAAGGTCGTTCTCTCATATCTTGTACAATTTTATTATGAAGTAACACTCCCAGACATATTTCTGTTGCGACCTATTTTGAGAGTGTTACCCTCCCCCTAAGTTGACAATGTGAAATAATCACATATTTCAAACTTGATCAAGCAGTTGTAATACAGAGCTTTTGGTAATCCTTTTGTTAAGACATTTGCTGCTTGTTGAGTAGTAGGGATGAATTTAGGATAGATTTGATTGTTGTTGATCTTGTCCTTGACAAAGTGGCAATCTATTTCTATGTGTTTTGCTTTAGCATGATGAATATGATTACAAGCTAGAGCTATAGTAGATGTATTATCACATAGAATATTGAGTAGGCTTGGAAGTTAATTTGCAAATCCTTGAATAGACATTGAGGCCAAGTGATTTCACATGTATGATCTGCTAAAGCTCTGTATTCAGCCTTTGTAGATGATCTTTATACCACTTATTGTTTCTTTGAAGTCCATGAAATTAAGCAAGGTCTTAAGAAGACTGCATAACGTGAGACTGACCTCCTAGAAATAAGACAATCTGCCAGTCACTATCACAATAGGCAGAGAGTTGTAGATGGCTTCCTTTTGGAAAATGTAGACCTTGACCAGGGCATAACATAATGTATCTCAGTACTTTATATAAGTCAGCCATGTGACTTGTTCTTGGTTGATGGTAGAATTGACTAAGGGCTTGAGCTGCAAAGGAGAGGTCAGTCTAGTGATGATGAGGTAAATGAGTTTGCCAACTAGATTCCTGTATAAAGAAGGATCATCAAAGAGTATTTCATCTGTCTGGTTAAGTGTTTTGATTGGATCCAAAGAAATGGTGGAAGGTTTGTGGTTAACATGTTATCACACTGAATGAGATCCAGGGTATACTCTCTTTGAGACATGACCAGTCTAGTTGAGTTTTGAAGGATTTCAATGCCTAAGTAGTGGTGTAAGGATCCAAGATCTTTTATACTGAATTTGGTTTCTAGTTAGTGCTTGATGGATTGGATCATGGCTTTGTCATTTTCAGTGAGAATGATATCATCAACATAGATAAGTAGAGCAGTGAAGCTTGTGCCTTTGGCCATTGTGAATAGTGAAGTATCAGCATAGCTTTGGTGAAATCCAAGTGTTGTTAAGAAAGTTGTGAGCTTGATGAACCATTGTCTGTTAGCCTGCTTTAAGCCATAAAGGGATTTCCTGAGTTTGCAAAATAAGTTAAGAGGAAGTGTAGAAGAGTATCCTTGAGGAACAACCATGTAAAATTCTTCATCCAAATCTCCATGAAGGAAGGCATTGTTGATATCTAGTTGTTCAATGGGCCAGTTGTGATGAGTAGCAACTGCTAGAAGAGCTCTGACTGAGACCATTTTGGCTACAGGTGCAAATGTTTCTTTATAGTATATGCCTTCTGTTTGGTTAAATCTCTTGGCAACCAACCTAGCTTTGAATCTTTCTACTGAGCCATCTGCCTTAAACTTGACTCTGTACACCTATTTGGATCTAATAGGTGTCTTTCTAGGTGGTAACAAAGTGATGTCCCAAGTACAGTTTGATTCTAAGGCTTGAATTTCCTTATGCATTGCTTTTACCTAACTAGGATCTTTTGATGTTTATGAATAAGTTTGGGGTTTAGTGGTCTTGTTAATGTTATTTATGAGATGTATTGTGGATGATGTTTTGATGTTGGAGTAATTTATGAAATGAGAGTAGTGGTGTTTTGTGATGTTGTGAATGAGTGATTTTGGTAATTTGCATTGATAGTCAGTGAGCTTAGATGGTTGTTATTTTGTTCTGGTTGAAGTTCTTTGAGTTGGAATAGGAGGTGGTGTAGGTGATGGTGAAGGTGGTGTATTGTTTGAGTTGGATTGAGAGGGTGAAGGATTGTTTGGATGAATAGGTGTAGTTTCAAGTTGTGTTGTTGAAGTTACTAGTGATGGTGTGATGGTTACAGGAGTAGAAATTGTTGCCATTGCGAAGGTTGGATGATTTGTGGGTTCATTGATTAAAGGGTGTGACTTGTCATTTGTTTGTGGTGATGGATGTGCAAAGGGAAACTCAGTCTCATCAAATAAAACATGCTTGCTATTGATGGTTTTGTGTGTGGTAGTGTCATATAAAACATATCCTTTTTGAGGGAGTGAGTATCCAACTAGGAAAGCTTGAATTGAACTTTATGCAATTTTTTCTGAACTGTGATGATGTACAAATGCCTTGCAACCTATGGTTCTGAGGTGACCAAGTGATGATGGATGATTATGAAGGATTTCATAAGGAGATTTGTCATTGATAGGCTTTGAAGGGAGTATGTTTATGAGATATGCTGCAGCAATATAACAACCCATAATTTTTCCCTATGTAATTATACATCTATTAAATTAGATGCAATTTTCCTCAGTGTAATTTCCATCTATTAAATTAGATGCAACCATTTTCATGGAAAGATTTTTGCTTTATTCCATCCATAATGTAACGTAACTTACATTACAAAAGTAAACATGCTCACGCAACCTACCAATGCCAATTTCATCAACGTTTATATCGAGTAAACATTATAATATGTCAAGCAATATGTTTTAAACTCCATTTTTACCATACGTTATCTATTTAACGTACAATTCAAAATGTTATATCAAAACAGACTTTAAACGTTAACGTTTATATCAAAACCCCGATTATATGTAATGTTTACATGCAAACCAAAAGTACAAACTTGCAAGGCTTGTGTTCAAGTGATCAATGTACCAAAATCGAATACCTTTTCCCTCCAAAACCCTAGTACAACTCCTTTAAAGCCCTAGGTACAAGTCAATTAAGCACAAGATTCAAATGAGCCATTTTCCCTCCATTTTTCTAAAGCATTTCATACCACTTATTAAGCACAAGATACAAGCTTCCAATGCACAACATTTGAACTATATTAATCCTAAACCCTAACCCTAGCTCGTCCTAACCCTAATCCTAAACCCTAACCCTAGATGAAAACCCCAAAACCCTAAACTAGTTCACCTAGTTTTGAACCAAGCAACCACCCTCCCTCCACCATGATTCACCTCCCTGTCACCTCCTTGTAAGCTACTTGCACCCTTAAGCTCCAAGCAAAACACCGTGTCACCTACATGTATAACCGAACCCCTCTCTACCTCTCAACACCTCTCAAAGCTAATCCTAGCTTCTAATAGTCATACCTAGCAAACCCTTGGCCACCACTCTACTCAACTTGGCAACCACTCCATATAACTTGGCTACCACTTCTTCCTTAACCCTATATATACACGCATACATGCACACAT